>JAOYND010199815.1:0-15730 GCA_025802135.1 Lagerstroemia fauriei
AATTAAAAAAATTTAGAGTTATTTTTCCTTTTAAAAGATGAATGATCATTCTTTATAACTCAAAAAATTATAATTAACATTCAACAAGAGATAAAAAAAATATTATACCAACCACCGGGAGGGTAGTTTGGTGGTAAGCTTTCTCTTTAGTGTGAAAGCATTGAGGTCGAGGGTTCAACTCCTCATTCTCGCATTGAATTGACCCCCCGGTGGTCACCGGCACGTGCGGGAGCACGAACTTACCTACCCTGTGGAATTGCCTTGTTCCCATTGGGACGGGAAGACTAGTCGGGGCCCATACCCCCGACGTTCTCGCTATAAAAAAAAACTCTTATACCCGGTCAAAAAAATGTTCAAAGAGTTGACCGCGTGCTCCATGTTTGACGAAAGTCGCTTTCAAGATAAGACAGTGGAATAATAATACAAATAAAATGATGTAAGAAAAATTGAATATTCACCCCTTATAGATTTAGACTTTTTAATAAATATAAATTAGATTAAATTCATGATACGAATGAAAAAAATAAGTAAATATGGAATACTGAGATGAATCGTACGTATAAATAGGTCATTTATTTATAGCATATTGCAATTTAATTTATTTAAAATTCGTTAACTCATAGTAATATACATAATATTATTAGTTATCATCAGTATACTATATTAATTTTATCTTTCTAAGTTTACAGTTTTAAGTCACTTGTCCAAAAATTTGACAGATTTTTATTGTTAAAATTATAGATATTGAGTGATATACATAAATCAGAGCAATTAATGAAAGATTTTTTATTAAGATCGTAAATATGAAGTGGGAGGAAAATTACTGAAATTATTATTTTACTCTTAATTTGGAAAATTTCATAAAGTAAATACATGTTATTAATTTTAATATGTAAATTAAATTGAGGATAACTATGGAAAACGAAGAATACACCAAAAAAATTTAAACACTTGCGTATAATAGTGTGTATATATATATAATAGGGCTAATAATATAATTGTGCATGTACTTTAACCAAATTCTCAATTTTAGCACAAACTTTTTCGCGTGATATAAGAAGGCACGAACTTTAAAACGTTTACCCCATTTAGCACACCGTCACAAAATCCGTCAACATTGACGGATTTTGCTGACCTTTCACGTTATTCTTGCACATGTGGCGGACGGAGGCTGATGAGGCTTCGCCACATCACTGAGTGAGGCGAAATGTCATTTATGCCCTTCTATCTTACTCTCTGAAATTTAAAAAAATGAAAGGCGTAGACGTCATTTCATGTGCCGAAAATTTAAAAATTAGAAGGGCACAAATCCTTCGATCGTAGCCCAAATTCGCATTTCCCTTCTTTCGCGCTCGCAAAAATTTGTCTTCCTCTTCGACCTTCCTTTTGGTTGTGCTGTTCACCAAGGTAACGAGCTTCCATTATCTTCTCTTCTTTGTTGCAATTGAAGTTCTCTGAAATGTGGATTCGTTGTCTGCAATTGACGGTAATTTTCTGCAATTCATAAATGTCGGCAAGAGAAGTGGAAAGGGAGATCGACGAAGGTTCATTTAGCTCTTCTCAGACGCGTATTTGTAAAGCTTGCGAGTCGTGGGGTTCAACCAACACTGTTCACGTCATGGAGTCACAATAATCCTGGAAGAAGATTTTGGGGTTGCACACATTGGAAGGTATGGAAGAAGATTCTGGGGTTTGTACTATTTTTCATAGCATTGTTACCTGGATAACGATAACAGTAGCTTTACACAGGAAAATGACTACCGTTATTTCGAATGGAATGATCTCAGGGATCATTGGCATACAAAGAATGTGTTAAGGTCATTGATTGATAAAAGAAGAGTTCAAGCATAGCAAATACAGCTACTGGAGCAACATATGAAATTTAATGAGCTGAGGATCAAGGCACTTGAATATGTTTGATCTTTATCATTTTGGTTACAACACGCATAGTTAGCCTTATTGCTACTTCTATTGTACCTCGTTAGCACGCGAGAGAGTCTTTGTATATCACGTTGCAGTGCTTATATTGTATTACAATTCAATAAGATTCAACCATTTTAAATTTTTTATAAAACCTACAAACAAAAAATAACTATAAAAATAACTGAATTTTATTTATTTGTGACATCGTGTAAGTATTATCTCGCAATATACCCGTTACATAAAAGACTTCCCTTGTTAGCACAATCAAAGCTAATTAGCATCAATCAAAACAAAAGAATTATCTCAAGTTAGATTACCTAATAATTTATTTCCTAAAAAAATAAAGAATAGGAAAATTCTACTTTCCAATAATTGGATATTTAGATAGATTAGAAAAATTATTACGAACCTCATATTCTTTCTTTAATTTTAATAATTAATTATGAACCGTTAAATTAAAGTGTGAAACTAAAGCATATAAATTTTCTAAATAAAAAAGATCAAATCTCGTTGGTAGAGAGGGATGGTGACCCATAGGGAGCCAAAATGACGACTATTGTTGACTTTTCTTAAGTTAGCCGTGAAACCATTTTTATTATATCAAAGTCTCTGTAATTTGTCCATTAAATAATTTAATAAGAAAAAAATTCCGCATTTCAACACCCCATCATTTTACTCAAAGTTTATACGTAACAGTTTAATTGTCAAATAATAAATTTTTTTTTAAAAAGAAAATTTTTGGTTTCAATATTGCATGTGGAAAATTCTAAATTTTTTTATATCGATGGTGTCCAGTGTCGACTAATTTACTGGACGATATATTATATAATCTGGGATCCATCATTAATTCTCATATACCAACCTAGTGGAAAATCGAACTATTAATCTTATCTATTGCATATTATGAATTTACCAGTGAATTTGCCATAGGAAGTGTCAAAAATTCTAACCAATAAAGAGCAAAATGGGACGATTGGTGAGGTGGGCTCCAGCACCAGTTCATGTTTTCTCTAGGCTCCAACAGTCAAATCTAACGGACTTCCTAGGGCTACTGTTTTCTTTATTCTTTTCGGCCCCAAATCATTCGCAATATTTTTATCTTTAAGTGCCATTGACCGCCCAAAAGAAAGGAAAAAATTGCAAGTTGAATTTGCAAATACTCGAACGGTACGACGCACTAGAGATTTTATGGTATTTGAGTCGTATTCTATATAAGATTAATACTGAAGATCTGGTCCGCGATCGATCCTTATCCTGTTAACAAATGGAGTTCGCTCAATATATTTGATTCGGTTCAAGAGTGTCTAAAAGATCTAATGAATTTTTTTCGTCTGAATATCTAAAAGTCTAATAGATTATGATTAATTCAGTTCGAGTCGGGAAGTACCTCTAAGAGGTAAAAACTTTTTCAATGTGAACCACTCATTGTAGTAACTTACGCTTAGATTATTGTCAAAGGAAGTGATCCAGTGCTTCCGAAATTACTCTTATGTGGTTTAGTAATTGCAAAATAGTTTCCCTTCTATACATTTGAGTCAAAATGTTTACTAGAAATGTATTCATTGGACCTAACCTTGACAGATGCCAGTTTTATGAAATATACTGGATTTTTTATGGTGTTACGCTAATAGGACCAATGATTGTACTAGCAATTTAGTCTTTCACAACACATTTGAATACGAAAGTTCTAATATCACGTGATGAGAGATGGTGAGATGGCCGATTCGGCGATTCGCCACTTTAGTGTTTAACTTTATAAAAAGAAAAAAAGAAAGAAGAAATCTCGGGCCGAAGTCGATAATGTGGCATTTAAATCTCTTTTCTGAGGGCAATAATTACAATTGTTTAGCAGTCACGGAAATACCAAATATATCATATTGATTAATTGATTACTTACCGGAACGGCACCAACTTCTGCTTGCATAAAAGTGACTAAACATTGGTCAACGACTATCATCCACATGGAACCAGAATCGATTCAAAGTCAGCTTACTTCGGTTGACACGTTCTTAATAAAATGCCAAATGCAGCGATTTTTTTTCAATGTAGAAAAAAGATACTCAAGTTTAGAAGGGTGAGAAGGTCAAAATCCGCGATTTGGATGATTTGTGAATTAGATTATCTCGTCCCTTAAAGAGTTAGTTTTGAATATCTCTCATACACTATTAAATGGAGAATGATATATATGCTACATAGACCTACAATACTATCCAATGCTAAGTAGAAACCCTAGAACACTGTCCCTTTAATAGCAAAATGTCTTGTGTGTACTGAAGTCACTATGGGATAGTATTTACGTGATAATACAAACTAATAAAATTTAGTTATTTTTAGAATTATTATTTTATTTTTAGGGTCTTATTAAAAATTCTTAAAATGTCTGAATTTTATTATTTGATATCACCACATAAATACTGTCATGTGGTGACACCGTACATAGAACACTTGCTCCTTTAATAGACAGTTGAGCCACGATTTTTATGAAATCAAAGAGAGCGAATTCTAAACTGCTCAACTTTAAAGTTCTCTTAATGAATCATAATTCAATAACACATAATTAATAACTTAAATTTTAATTAAAATAATATAATAATTCATAATTATTTTATCCATCATTCTTAATAATATACTAATTAAATTAGACTGTAAAATTTCTCTGCAAGTCCAATCCATGATCTTCTTTGACTTCATAAATGTCGTCTCTCTTTTTTACTACACAAGCTCGTCCTCAAGGACCCACCCTACCAGCCGATGAATGCACAGAGTTTACAGTAGAAATTCTATAATTTTATCATTTTTAGTAATTAAATTCTATAACTTTGAAAGTGGCTAATTCAGTCCTATAACATCAGTTCCGTTAACCTTTAAGTCCGAACTGTTACTATTTTACTGACGTGGCATTCACTGTTCCATTAACGGAACAATGACAAATCGGACTTAAAGGTTAACGGAACTGATGTTATAGGACTGAATTGTCACTTTCAAAGTTATAGGATTCAGTTGTAAAAAATGATAAAGTTATAGGACCTCTACTGTCATTCTCCCGAGTTTTAAGTGATACAGACATGTATGTATAGCCTGACGGCTTCTGTCTGCTTCCTTCCTCCACTGTGTATGTACGATTTGAAAATTACACAAAAATTTGACTACATGTCCTTAATTTCAAGTTGATCATGAAGGCATATATGTATAGCTGTATGTATTTGCGTCTTTTGGCTCCTTATGCTTCGTTCAGACGTGGATGGCCCGAGGCTCAAATGAGGCAGTCCCTCACTATCCCTTTTTAAAAGGAATAATCGGTTTTTCCCGATTAGCAAGTGAACTTAGAAGATAAAAGGAGGAAGAGATAAATAAGAAAACAAAGAAATTCCAATTGTGAAAATCAAATCTCGAATATTTTTATCCCATTACTTTAGTAAACCCCTATCCTCAATGAATTAACCACCTTTAGTAAACTCTTATTCCCAATGAATTAACCATCCTAGCATACATTAGTTCTTTATCACCGTTAAGATGCTCTTGCTCACACAGTTTCGTCACGTTTGTTTCCTTCTACTGCCACACCGGAGCTAGGTTTTACAGTAAACCCTAACTGGGTATGTATCTTACATGCGTACACACATACATACATACATACATACATACATACATATATACGTATAACACATCTATCCAAAAATGCAAAAGGACAATTTTACCAAAGTGGATTGGTTAAGATGGTAGAGCGTCTCTTCCCCTTAAGTAAGGTCTCAGATTCGAGTTTTGTAAATGGAGAGAATTCGCCTCGGAAGAGCTTTACCCCTATAGCAGGCCCTCCCGACTCGAACTGAATTAGTCATGACCCATTGGACTTCTGAATATCAGTAGTTCGTATCGGAAAAAAAAGGATAGTTTTTTTGTCTAAATGCATATGATCTTAACGTTATAATATCATCATCGACTCGAGACTAAGAGGTTCTCGATTCAACTTCCCACGCTCTTCAACTGTTCCTCCCCTTACCATTCCATGCTTACAAATATATATGTATATATCATCGAAAATACATACATATATATATATAAAGAAGAGTAAAGGTCAACGAAAATTACCACAAAATCATAGTGATTAATGGATCAAAGGGAAGGTGACGTTTGATAAGTTTGAAGCAGCCAAAAGAGATTAGCCAGACGATTGATTGACAGTAAAACAAAAACTCCTTCAACCTGATAGCTAGATTTACAAATTGTTGGCACAAGACTCTATTTCTACATTCCTTCCACATTCATGAATTGGGATTCAATAATGGGACGTTGTTATCTAAAGAGGAATAGTTTATTAGATTTAATTAAGTTAGTTATACGTAACTGAGAAAGAGATTTGGTATCATAATGATATCCTTAACTTAGAGCCGAGAGATAATGGATTCGATTTTTTTCGGAGATAATGGAGACCTATAAATTTAATATAATAATAGAAGATATCGAGTGACTCTTTTCATGTCTTTTTACTCTGTTCTTCGTACCTACTCTAAACTCGCCAACTTTTTTTTTAGAAAATGATGGCAAGAGTCCAATATATTTGTTGTTTCTTAATTATAAGTGAGTCACATATATTTAAAAATGAAAATTTAAGTCCTATATGTTCCATCTGTTATAAATATTAGTGCATTCCGTCATCCGCCATTAAATCGAAACTGACATGCCATACTTGCCGTTAGTTTAAGCTGATGTGTCAATTTTGAGCGCTGACATGGATAGTTTTAATCCTATGTTAATATATTTTTTTTATTTTCATATTTATGAAATTACTCTTTTACCTCTCAATATTCAACAAATTTGTGTCTCTTAATTGTGCAAAACACAATATTGAAACTCATCTGTGTCAGAAGGTCGACGTGAAATACCGGTGACTCGTTCATGAGAGAGGATGGATAAACATCATCATTTAAAAATTTGATAAATAGTGAGGGGTTACGGAGTGATTTCATCTACTTAGAAATAAAGAAATAATATTAAGTACACGTAGAATTAAAAATGTCCACATTAACATTCAAAATTGACACATCAGATTAAATTAATGATAATTATACACATCATCTTCGAATTAATGACGGGCGACGGAATGGACCAATGCTTATAATAGAGGAAACATATAATACTTAATTTGTCACTTTTAAACGAATAAGATTCACTCACATAATAAAAATATAGAACTACCACCGTTATTGTCTACTTTTTTTTATAATGAAAATTTTAGTTATGTCCAAATGGAGATCAAATTCTTATAGATAATGGTATCACCGTGTAATATGCTTACACGGTAAATTAGCTCTTCTTGAAATTTTTTTCCTTTTTAAGCTTTATAAAAAAATTCTAAAAATTATTAAATTTGATTGGATACACACAGGACTTTCATCCGAATGGGGTTTTACTGGTTAAATTTGGTCAAAGATTCAATGTAATATCTCACAAGTCTCGTTTACTCCAATTTTGTTTTCTGGGCAGGTGAAGCGGTCCCACCTGTTAGCAGATGTCAAAATGGGAATTCGCTTCAGTTTAAATATGCTGACAAGAACTCATTACCACGTACGAAGAAAAGGCTAACGTGTAGTTGAATTCGGATCTTTTGATATTTAATTTAGAAGGATATCTCCATTTTGTCCATTTTCAAGAAAAAAATATTTCACTCTTGTTGCAGTATTTTTTTTACCCACATCTCACCTATACATATAAAAATTTATGTATTTGATAATTAAAAAAATTTATTGTTATTTTTCCTTTTAAAAGATGAATGATCATTCTTTATAACTCAAAAAATTATAATTAACATTCAACAAGAGATGAAAAAAAAATCTATTACCCGGTCAAAAAACTGTTCAAAGAGTTGACCGCTTGCTCCATGTTTGACGAAAGTCGCTTTCAAGATAAGACAGTGGAATAATAAATAATACGAATACAATGATGTAAGAAAAGTTGAATTTTCATCCCCTTATAGATTTAGACTTTTAAATAAATATCAATTAGATTAAATTCATGATACGAATGGAAAAAAAGAATATGTAATACTGAGATGAATCATATGTATAAATAGGTTATTTATTTATAATATATTGTAATTTATTTTATTTAAAATTCGTTAACTCATAGTAGTATACATAATATTATCAGTTATTATCAGTATACTACGTCAATTTTATCTTTCTAACTTAACAATTTTAAGTTACCCGTTCAAAAAATTTGACAGATTTTTACTGTAAAAATTATAGATATTGAGTGATATAAATAAGTCAGAGCAATTAATGAAAGATTTTTTGTTAAGATCGTAAATATGAAGTGTGAGGAAAATTATTGAAATTTTTATTTTACTCTTAATCTAGAAAATTTCATAAAGTAAATACATGTTATTAATTTTAATATGTAAATTAAATTGAGGATAACTATGGAAAACAAAGAATACATCAAAATAGTTTAAACGCTTGTGTATAATAGTGTGTATATATATATATAATATGGCTAATAATCTAATTGTGTCTGTACTTTGACCAAATTCTCACTTTTAGCACGAACTTTTTCACTTGATACAAAAGACACAAACTTTAAAACGTTTGCTCCATTTAGCACACCGTCACAGAATCTGTCAACATTGACGGATTTTGCTGACTTGTCACGTTATTCTTGCACATGTGGCAGACGGACGGAGTGAGGTGAAATGTCATTTATGCCCTTTATCATACTCTCTGAAATTAAAAAAAAAATGAAGGGCACAAATCCTTCGATCATAGCCCTAATTCGCATTTCCCTTCTTCTGCGCTCACAAAAATTTGTCTTCCTCATCAACCTTCCTTTCGATTGTGCTATTCACCAAGGTAACGAGATTCCATTATCTTCTGTTATCTTCTCTTCTTCGTTGCCCGTCGAAGTTCTCTGAAATGTGGATTCGTTGTCTGCAATTGACCGAAATTTTATGCAATTCATAAATGTAGGCAAGAGAAGTGGAAAGGGAGATCAACAAAGGTTCATTTAGCTCTTCTCAGCCAAGTATTCGTAAAGCTTGCGGGTCGTGGGGTTCAACCAGCATTGTTCACGTCAAGGAGCCACAATAATCCTGGAAGAAGATTCTGGGGTTGCACATATTGGAAGGTATGGAAGAAGATTATGGGGTTTGTACTGATTTTCATAGCATTGTTACCTGGATAATGCTAACTGTAGCTTTACACAGGAAGATGACTGCAGTTATTTCGAATGGCATGATCCCGAGGATCATTGACATACAAAGACTATGTTAAGGTCATTGATTGATAAAAGAAGAGTTCAAGCATAGCAAATATAGCTACTGGAACAACAGATGAAATTTAATGAGCTGAGGATCAAGGCACTTGAATAAGAGATAAATCTTTTGAGGAATAGGAAGATTCGAGTGTGTAGGCTTAATTGTTGCTACTGCATTATGATACTGATGTTATGTTTTATAGTGTTTGTTGTCTTGAATATTGGTTCGAAGAAAGAGCGAATGTTATTGCCATGAAAGAGCTTAGGTGTTCAACTGTTGGAGTATATGTATATTTGAAGGTTAATGTTACTGTTCTATTTTAAATGAAGAACTCCTTATTTTGCCTCTATTATGTTTGATCTTTATCATAACAATAAACACTATGGAAAAGATGACATAAGATCATATATTGATATTTAATAAAAGTTAGTTACATGCAAAAGGACCCAATCCAACAAGTTCAAAATGAGATTGTGCTTGTAGATGTAAAAAACAACCTTGATCTATAACCAGTACATCCATCCAAAAAACTCCCAAACACATATCAAATGGCAACATTCTGGGGGTCAATTACATGGATAGTAGAAGATGAGGAAGCTCGAATTTGTGCCCTAAGTCTTGCACTTCTTCGTTTTGGTGTTTTAGAGATAGTGCTCTCTTGGGTGTTGGGCAGCCTGGTCTGCTGTTCTTGGGTTTTCCACGATCTTCTGCTACTGCTTCCTTGCTGTTGACTTTGGCTTGTTTCATAGTGTTACTTCTGCTGCTGCTGCAAATTATGTTGTTGCTACTGCTACTACACATTCTGTTGCTGCTGCAGCTCCTACTGCAAATTCCGTTGCTGCTACCGCTGGCTCTGAAATTGCCCTCATACCTTCCCATGTAGCTTGTTCTTATTCTCTCACCAGGCATCTACAAAAAATAACATTTATAAGTCCCTTTGAACATATGTAATTGCTGGCATATTATTGAAGACATTGTAAACAAAAAGTCTAAACTTACATGTACATATGTAAGTCCAGTTTCAGTATCAATGGTCACCCCATATCCCTTGGCAACTTGGGCCCTTTCAATGTGAACTATTTCTTCCTGAGATAATTGTTGCCCCCTTCTAACCTGTTAAAAGCAAAGATAACATGTATTATGTAGTTAATTTTAGTTTTTTTGGTAAGTTTTTGTGATACTTACAGGTATTTTTGCACGTCTCTGTATAGGTAAGCTCTGTTAAATCATGCCACTGAGGTTAGGTGTTGAAATATTGGTTGTCACATGCACATAACACATCTCATTTTGGTTCCCTGGCCTAATTCTACTAGAAGGAGCAATAAGATTGTATTACCTGACTTGCTTTTGTTTGGGGCTGTGATTCTGCTTGCATTGGTCCTTTTCCTTTCACCTTGCATGCCCTTTTGTTGTGTCCATATTGTTAACATAAAGTGTATTTCATCTCAATGCCCTTTCTTGAAAGGACCTTGATACATTCTTCTAACTAGGACTTGTCTCTCTTTCTTTTCTTTTTTAGGCCTACCAGCTTGCCTTCTAACAGTAGGAGGCAATATAGGCTCGAATTGAACCTTTTCCCACATCCTCCTCCCATTGAGAGGCTGCATAAGTTGCTCATATGCCCTGATGTAAAATGATTTCTTCAAGGTCCCTGCCCATCCAATGAATGTACGCAATTGCAAGTGGGCATGGGATGCCTGTCAAATCCCACAGCCAGCAAGAACATGTCTTAGGCACAAGCTGAACAACAAAAGTGTTGTTCCTATGCACAATTTCAAACTTCAAATATCCAGCATGTGTGTCAATACAAGATCCACTAGTAAGTTTATACTGGTCTATCTTATCTCTTACTTTTGGGCACAACATATCATCTGATTGTAGTATTTTCTCCCTCTTTTAAGCCATTCTTTTCATCACTTCTCTTCTAATATCCTCCAACATGTCAATTAAATGCTTCATTCTTGCATTCAAAATATATCCATTAAAGCATTCAGACATATTATTATCAACCACTTCACGTTTCACAAATGTACTAATCTTGTGCCTACAGAACTTCTCAACACCTATTGCCATGAAATCATCATGAGCCTCCGCAAATATTACCTTTATCTGATTCATGCACTCAACAAAATCAGCTTCAGTTGTGCTCTTTACTGCCCTCTAGAATAGGTTCTTCAACTAAAGACCATGTGATTCTTCTTCCAATTTGCATAAATGTGCCTAGCACAGTTTCTGTACTCAGCTTGAGGCATTAAGGCCCTAACAGCATTTTGAAGTCCCTGCATTCAGCAAAGAAAAAAAGGCATGTAATACTATTTACTTAATATAAATAAGTTCAAAAGGAACAATAATTTAGTTATGTATCTTACCTTTGCTGATCACTTATAATAGTCCATCCATATCCATCTATAATGTTGAGGTCATCAGCTAGCATGAGAAGAAACCACCTCCAAGAATCTTCATTTTCTCCTTCCATAACAACCCATGAAATAGGGAACATTTGGTTGTTCCCATCCCTACCAACTGCACTTAGTAATTGTCCACCAAGATGAGTCTTTAAAAAGCATTCATTAAGACTTATAAAATGTCTACAACCAATCAAGAACCCTTGTCTTAATGATTCCAACCCCACATAAAGTCTCTTGAAGATGGCATCTGAATTAGGTCCACTCCTCTCGACGAAGATAAAAAAAAGTTGTATTTATTCCCCCTCCTTAACTTAGCTATATATGATGGCAACATGCTATAGTGCTCATTTAGTGAGCCTGTCAGCAATTTTCTTGCCTTTACCCTAGCTCTATAAGCAACAGTCTTACTAACTCTCATAGCATAATTCTGGTCCACATCCTTGATTAATTCCATTATGCCCCAATCAGAATTGTCTCTAAATTTCTCCAAATAGTGCTTTGCAAGCAATTTAAGATGTCACTTGCATATTCCTTGCAGGTCTAGAACTGTGCTCAGACTCATACCTCTTCAGTATAAAACCATCTTTCCTTTGAGTGAAACTGCCATATATTCTCCATGGATAATTTTTTGCACACATAGATTCCATTTTCTTCTTTCCAGTTCTAGTCCACCTAATTGGCTTGCCATTCTTAATGACATAATCTTGCACAGCTTCCTTGAACTTCTCCGATGACTCTAATTTCTTGCCGAGTCATAGCTGATCAAACACTTTACTCTTACCCATCTCCTTCCTCTTTCTCATCTCTTCTTCATCATCACTAGTATGTGGCGTTATAACTTCATCACTTGATGAATCATAATCACTTGAAATATCTCCTCCCAACAACTGGTCTAATTGAGGTTCAATTTGTTCCTACTGCTACATATTTCCTTTACTTGTTTCACCCACTCCCCTCTTTCTCAGCATGTATGATCTCATGTTACTTATTGCTTCATTAAACTCTTCATCATCCTCTCATTCTGATAAGAATCTAGGTTATCGGACTCCTCCTCTCTCGATGATTTTTCTTCATCACCTAAACCACCTAAACCACCTGAACCTTCATCACTTGAACCACCTGAACATTCATCACCTGAATTTTCTGCAGTTTCCTCCCCATGATTTAAGCTATTAACTTCAACATATACATGAATACAACAGTGTTTGATCCCAAGTTCAGCCATGGCTGTAAGTTCAGCATCACCTCTTATCTCGATTAAACCAATAGACATGCTTTCCTTGGGAATTTTATACCACAATTTAGCTGATTTACTGATTCCTAGTGAGGTTACAAATTCAGTTAAATCAATCCACGATATCTGATCACCATCCTGTTCAGAAGACAGCAGTTCACCTCCAACATATGCAACATCAGGTTCAAAGATCATTCTTCCACCATGATGCACAAGCATTTCAAAGTATGTATCCATTCTGCCCTAAGAAAATGACTATGCTATTAGTTTAATGTAGCTATATGTAAATACCAATTAAAACCCTAATTAAGTAATGTGCTCTGTACCGTGACGGGGACCACTATCGATAGCAAAAGTCGTTTCTTCCTACCGTGATAGGGGCAACTGTCACTTTCGAGAATGACTGGTACTACTGCTTCTTCCCAGGGACAACCAACGACCACTCCACTCTACTTTTTCCCAGGGACGACCAACGACCACTCCATTCTCTTTCTGGGACCACCAACGACCATTCCAATATGCTTCAGGGACCACCAACCACCAGTCCACTCTGCTTCTGGGACCTTGATGAAGATGAGAGGAGAAGAGCAGGAGAAGGGAAATGCGAATTAGGGCTACGATTGTGCCCTTCTAATTTTTAAATTTTCAGCACATGAAATTATGTTGGTGCCCTTCGTTTTTTTTAATCTCAGAGAGTATGATAGAAGGGCATAAATGGCATTTTGCCTCATTCGATGATGTGGCTTCGCCACATCAGCCTCCGTTCGCCACATGTGCAAGACTAACGTGACAGGTCAGCAAAATACGTTAATGTTGACGGATTTTGTGACGGTGCGCTAAACGGAGCAAACGTTTTAAAGTTCGTGTCTTCTTAGGTCACGCAAAAAAGTTCGTGATAAAAGTGAGAATTTTGTCGAAGTACAGGCGCAATTAGTTATTAGCCCTATATAATACTTATATGACTAAGCTGTTCATGGTTCGGCTCAGTTTGAAAAACTGTCTCGAACTAAACCGAATCGAACTGAACCACATTTCCGTTTCGGTCTAGCTCAGCAATATGGGGACTGAACCGTAACCATTTGAGGGAGGAAAAACCGAATTGTTTAAAATCGATTCGAATGATTCGGTTAACCATTTTTTTGTGTAAACAAATACAATGCATTATATATAGTACAATCGGATCGGTTCGGTTCGGTTTGGTTCGAAATTAACTGAATCAAACGGAACTGCAAAAATCTAACTGAAATACATATTTTAGTTTAAAATTATATATTTTTATTTTTATTTTATTTAAATTATTAATTAAAAAAGGGTTCAGTTCTGTTAACAGTAATTAACCGAACCATTTCTCAGCAAAAAATCGAACCGTTAACGAACCAGTTTGAACGATTTGGCTATTTTTTGTTCAGTTCGATTTGGTCCGACGGTTCGATTCGATTTTTTGATTTTTTTGAACGACCCTATATATGAGTAAGGGTTAAGAGTGATATATGTTAGAATGTGAGTCGGCCATTCAAAAAAAATTTAAGTGTTGTGGGATTTAGTTGGTTAAGGTGATTCAATGAGAGACCATAAGATATTAAAGTATTAATCCATGTGATTAACATGAGTTGATTAAGGTAATTTAACAACATTTTTTCTCTATATAAAATCTGGGTTTTAACTCTTATGAATAGAAAGAAATTGTAATTAAGATTTTTACATGAGTTGTGAGGTAGGACCATCCAAAATTTTTTCTTAATTAAGAGATTTTTATCCCGTTGTTGGCGAGATATTTTTAGACGATCCTACCTCATCATGAGGCATAGGAAAATACCAATCAGATTATGACAAATGAGCAAATTGGTGTTAATCATCCTAACAGTTATCTTAATTATAACTAATCAGAGTAATTTAATCATTTTTTTCTCATTACGCCAACTTTGTAGGACTGTTTAATATTTTTTTCGTAGTTGGCTGATACAATTTGAATAAGAATCAGTTAGAATTATCAAATTTCTAGATTCAATGTGCTAAAAAAACCAATGAATGCAGTGATTTTTTATAAATTTTACCATATTTACTGTTCACATATATATATATTACAGTTAAATAGAATGTTTAACATAGGAAAGAGACTTTGTTTAGGGTATAAGTTTTCAAAACACAATGAAAAGATTTTGAATTGATTCTCACTAATGCCACTACCATATTCCTTTATTTCTTTTTTTTTTGTAATCAACGGAGCTTATTAGAGCCCATAAATTAAAGAAAAATAGTTACAACATGCATAGTTGGCTTTATTTCTACTTCTATTGTACCTCGTTAGCACGCGAGAGAGTCTTTGTATATCACGTTGCAGTGCTTAGATGATATTATAATTCAATAGGATTCAACAATTTTAAATTTTTTATAAAACATACAAACAAAAAATAACCATAAAAATAACTGAATTTTATTTATTTGTGACATCGTGTGAGTACTATCTCGCAATATACTCATTACATACAAGACTTCTCTTTTAACTCAATCAAAACTAATTAGGATCAATCAAAACAAAAGAATTATCTCAAGTTAGATTACCTAATAATTTATTTCCTAAAAAAAATAAAGAATAGGAAAATTCTACTTTCTAGTAATTGGATATTTAGATAGATTAGAAAAATTATTACCCTCATATTCTTTCTTTAATTTTAATCATTAATTGTGAACTATTAAATTAAAGAGTGAAACTAAATCATATAAATTTTATAAATAAAAAAGTCAAATCTAGTTGGTAGAGAGGGATGGTGACCCATAGAGAGCCAAAATGACGACTATTGTTGACCTTTCTTAAGTTAGCCATGAAACCATTTTTATTAGTGTTAATAGCCAAAAATAGCATTGCTCCTCTCCTTCATTTTAAGAGTAGCACCACTTAGTAAACATTTGAAAAAC
>JAOYND010199912.1:0-15714 GCA_025802135.1 Lagerstroemia fauriei
GAATTAATTATTTATTATTTGCAAAATAAATAAACAAATAAATGAAATAATAAATAAGGATAAATAACTCTTTAGATCCTCAATTTTTTTTACCATTTTATTATCCTAAATTTTTATTTTTTATTATTCATATCTCTAACTTTAAAATTTTACCACTTTAATTTTGCCGTTACTTTTTTATAAAAAATATTTTATCAAAATTAAAAAATAAAAAAATAAAAGGGAAATAAAGAGTATAGTTAGGTCATCCCTATTTAAAGAAATGTTAGCTACTAGTAAATATTCTCTCCAAAATTAGAATTTATTGTAACTCAAAATGAGTTATGGTTTTATACCGGTGATAGCTATCAATTAATTCTTAATTAGAAATGTGTTCCAATTGTGGAGGGATGGGACTATCTCTACTGATATTTTTCTTTTTTCTTTTTTTCTTATTTTATTTATTGTTTAAAAATATTTTCTTAAAATTATTTTTGAATAGGCCGCATAATGATAATCTTAATCTTAACTATGTAGTAGCCGGATACTCGAGTTTGTCATATCAGAAAAATAACTGATGGATTTATTCGAGAAAATATGGTAAATTTTATATGATTTCAATAATTTTATTTATTTATTTGCTAAGTTAACTAACTTTATTTTATTTGCAACTGTCCTCGTCCTGTTCTATTACGAAAATGATATCGGGAATCCTATACATTTATCGTTTCTTACAAGTGAGTTATATATATTTCAAAATGACAAATCAAATCATATATGTTAAATCAAATTATATATGTTGACCACTGTCACAAATGTTAATCCATTTTGTGTCTGCCATTAATTAAAGCTAATGTGACATTAATTCCATTAGTTTAATCTGATGTGTCGATTTTTAACGTTGACGTGCACAATTTTTAATTCTACATATATTTAATATAATTTTTTCATTTTTTAAATAGATAAAACTACTCTTTACCTGTCACTATTAATCAAAATTCTAAATTATGCCATTTATACCATTTAAGCCCAACTACGTCCCAATCCAAATCGAAAAGTAAAATTTTGTGTGATCGATGAGCTCTCCGTCAATTTAAATGATATAATTTGAGACTTTGATGATTAATTAGGGTAAAAAAGTAATTTCATCTATTTGAAAATAAAAAGCAATATTAAGTACACATGAGATAAAAATATGTACATGTCAGCTTAAGAATTGACACGTCGAATTAAATTGACAGAACTAATGCCACGTCAGCTTAAATTAATGGCATATAATAGAATGGACTAATGTTTGTAGCAGCATACAGTATGTAGTATTTGATTTGTCACTTTGAAATACATAGGGTTCACCCGTAAGAAAAGACAATCATGTAAGACTCATGATTTTTTTTTCTTTTTTCTTTTTTATGGAATATACTATTGGTTTTACTTTTCTTGAATTTTGCCGGTAGACGACTTTTTTTTATTTTTATTTTTTCAAAATCCATTCATTCGTGTGACGATGCCTGAAAATTCAAAATGCTAATAGGCCCGCTTATTCAAGTTTTGCACGTACAAAGATAACCCACTGAGGGTGACTTTCCCAAGTAACCTTGTTAAACTTCCCACTGAGCGATTGTTTGATGGCAAGAAGCAGCGAGGAAAAAAAGGGTTAAGTTGGTAACAACGAAGAATTTATTTTAGGGGGACAACACTTAAAAGAGAGTGAAAGAATATAGACAAAACTAGTAAAATTATATAAAGTTTCAAAGGAAAGGGGACATGGACGGATCCAGAAAACTTGCTCGGGGGGCGAAACTCTATGGAAAAGTAAAGTAAAGAATTCAGGGGGCGAACTATATATGATTCAATAAAAATTAGATAAAATCAAGAAAATTTTGTATAGAATTTCATAAAATTTTCCAAGTTTAGGGGGGGCGATCGCCCGACGCACCCCCTAAATCCATGCCTGAAAGGGGATGATCCCTCAAATTCATGACTTAGTTGGAAGGTTTGTTGGTAATGCGATTGGGTTCAAGTTGGTTGTTGCAATTACCAAGAAGCTTAGGGGAAGCAAACCACTGTAATATTAAAAGGCAATTGGTTTTCTTAGTTTTGGGGAGGAAGGGTTTTACAGCTTATTTGGATTATAATCACTTATTTTGTAAAACTTTTAGGATGGATTTTTTATTCCTCTGAATCGTTCCAAACCTCTATTTTCCATTCCTCCAATTTGGGAGTAATCTAATAGTCTAAAACTCACTCTCATGCGATTTGACGAGGTTGAGGTCACATGTTCAAATCTTGCTCCGAGTAATATTACCAAAAGAAGTTCTTGAACTTATGCATTGGCGGACACCGACTTCTTAGATTATACTAGATTTTTTGTGGTGCAACTGCCCTCCTTTTTTTATTCAGCTAGTTTGAGGGAACTGGGAGAGATAAGGAGGGCTTATAATATTTAAGACAAAAATATCCTTACATTGAAACCGTTCATTTACAATGAAAAGGGAAATTGTTAAATTAACTTGTTATCCTTTCACAATCCATCTCTAATAATAATATTCAAAATACCAAATCTCCCACTTCCTAATCCCTCCATCCAAACAAGCTTAAACATGGTGTTAAATTTCGCCAATGGTACATACGGAGGAGGCTATTGAAGAAAGAGAGTTCTAAACTCTCAAAGGATTCAAAGACCCAAGAAAAGTTCCATTGTGGGTAATCCTTGGAAATATTCCCAAGCACTTGTATTTTTTTCTTTATCAACTCGCAAGCACTTGTGTACTAATGAAATTGAAGAGTAGTTGACGACGGGCAAATTAAGTACGGAAAGGATTGGATGGGGAATAAATTTATTAATATCTTTTATTTCGTAATAAGTAATAAATCATAAGAATTTGATTAAAAATATAGACATGCAAAATAAAATAACAAAAATAACCTTAATATTTATATATAAAAGAAAAGAGATACATATTTATAATAATACATATGTAATTAAAATAAAAGAAAATAAATTAATTTTAAGAATTCATTTCATATAATTTAAATTCAATTTTACATAATTTTAAGATTATAAACTTTTATTCTACTTTTAACATTATGAATAAAAAGGGAGATAAATTTATAATATTTCACATTAAACTTACTAAAATTTTTATATAATTTTTATAATAAGTTTTAAGATTTTATAAAAGGGAAGTTGATTTTTATATATCGTAAAAGGAGTAAAGAAATTTAAATTTTTTATTAAGATGTTAATGTTAAAAAGTCATTGGACAAAATTGAAATTTTGAGAAGTTAATGTGGATTATTTTGTAATTTGACTCTTATTCCCATTAGGAATTGCAATGAAATATAGGATTATATGTAATCCCTATTACTTATGAACATGTAATAGAGACTCCATGAAAAATTCTTACTACAGATCCAAATAACTACCAAACTGCGCGATCGAGATTTGGTCAGCAATTAATCCGTAGTAGAAATTTTCATTACATGCTGCGAAACACACCATCAGTGTTGTTGGAAGGCCATTGACATGGGATACACTGCAAATACATCTTAATTCTGCTGAAGTGTTTGCCAGAATAGGTATGGAGGATGAAAAAGGAAGAGTTGCAGGAGTTGATGCTTGTGGCGTCATGAAGTCGAATATTCAAGGAGGGAGAGGAGAATACTATCGAGATTGTTCGTTATTTCCTAGAAAATTATCGAGCCTACGAACAGTTGGGTACAACCGTGAAAATAAACATGAAAAGTCATGGAGGAAAAAATAAAAAGGAGGCAGAGGAGAAGACTGTCGAGATTGTTCCTCGAAGTGAGTTTGGCATGATTTATGAGGAGCAAGAACAACCATTAGAAAAGTGAGTAGAAACTTTGCATTTACAAGACAAGATAGAACTCAAATGAAGGTAAGGAGATTTTTAAGAGGTGTTGGGTGTTGGAAACAATGTCTTTTTGATAAGTGTTGGAAACAATGTCATTTGCATGAGAAATTGTTCCAATGAAATTGGAGGAATTACTATGGATAAAAATGAATTTACATGAGATATGAGCTAATGAGAAATATGGATTAAGATTAAGCTCATATATGAATAAGGTCATGAAAGCCCATGGATATGAATTTATCGCTTTAAATAAATGTGGAGAAGAGACTGAATAGTTAAGCTATTTTCTGGAGGATATCTCGAAATGGAAAAAACATGTGCCGCTGATATGTATTCATTGTGATAGTCAATCGGCTATTGGAATGGTATAAAGTCAAATGTACAATAATAAGTCTAGACATATGCGTCTTAAGTCCAATACTATTAAATAACTACTATAAACTGAAGTTATCACTATTGATTCTGTGAAGTCAAAGAATAATATAGCAGATTTGCTAACCAGATGATTAAATAGAGAGTAAGTTGAGAACATGTTAAAAAAATAGGACTTAAGCCCATGAAGAGAAAAGTCTTATGAAGGAAAACCCAATCTTCTTAACTAAAGAGTCCAAGATTTAGATTCAAAAGGACAACATATTCATAAGACTTAATGAAGTCAATGTGGGAGATTATTCCTTAACCCTTTTCTTGATAAGAAACGTTGACATTGTAGAGATGACGTTAGTATAATCACCTATTTGAGAGAGAAGTAGGGCCAATTCAAAGGAGAATTCAAGGCTTAATTCTTTAGAAAACTCTCCAGAACTAGGACAATGCCCATGGTTAAAACAGATACAACCATGAGAAATTAAACAAATGGTTGGTGGATTCTTGGGTGTGATATATGATCATTTACACAACAAATTGGGATAGTTCAAAGACGTTGTGTCCATTGGACAGCTAGTAAATTAAGTGTACCTATATAAGATTCAAAGGGTAACACCTATTTATCCTATGTATGATCCAGGTGTTGAACATTGCCATTAGTCAAAATAAAATAATTTCCATTCGAATGAGGGATTGTTGGAAAAATAGCATTTGAATGAGAAATTGTTCTCATGAAATTAGAGGAATTAATATGGGCCAAAATGAATTTACATGGGATATGGGCTACTAAGAAATATGAATCAAGATTAAGTCGTACATGGATAAGCACATTAAAGCCCATGAGGGAGAATGCAAAAATCCCACATTGATAAGGAAAAAGGAAGATGGAATGGTTTGTATGTAAGAAGTGAACTTGAATAGGTAACTTCTTATAGCCATGTTATATGAAGTATACTCGCCTCACACGCCTGCGCAGCCAGTGTAGTTGAAAGCCGATTCAATTGAACTCGTGTGGCGCAGAAAACAGGCGTGCCGAATGTTCGTTTTGAAAGTCGGGCTTCACACAAGGCCAAATTTTACCTTTTCTTGTATTTTTTCCTTCATGATAAACCGGTAACCTTTGGATTCTCCTGTAATTCCTTGGTGTTTTAATGGGTAGATTAAGGCTGGATTAAGCCTTATTAAGGGCATTAAGGATTACATTTAGCCTTATTAAAGGGCATTAATGTTCGGTTTGAGGAATTCGATGTTTGATTCATGCCCAGTTCGTGCTCCTTTCGTGCCATTGGACTGACCTTCCTTCTCTTCTACAAATTAAGCATTTTGCTCACAATTGCATACAAATTTCCAAACAGAAAACAAACTCTATCCTCTTGCTTATCGTGCATTGTTTTGGTGGTGTTCTGCTACTTGTTCGAATTCGTAGATAGAGCTCAAATTTGGTGCTAACTTCATCTCTAAGAGTCATATCTTGGAAGACCGTGAGCCCATAAATTTTTGTTTGGGTTTAAACGCATTAATGTGAGCCCATGGCCCATAGGAATTAAATTAAGCCCATTAGGCATCGATCAATCCCCATGTGCTTATCTCTTCCACCAGATGATGACCCCATGTATTTATCCATTCATTGTATTAAATTTTGGCAAAAATGGTTGCTGCCATTTGCACCAACGAACAGAGAGAGAAAGAAGAATAGAGGTAATGGTAAGCTGGGGGAGAGACGGGAGCTGAGGGTGGCAATGGGTGAAGAGAAACCAAGGTGAGATAGGACTCGAGTTATCTTCTTCTTCGGGTTTTTATGTTATATGATTCTCAACTTTTTGCTTTTGAATTTCTTGTTTCAAGACCAATCTTGCGATTTAGGACTAAGAATTGAATGAGAATTGTAATCGACTTTAAATTGTCCACTTAGTTGGAATTAGAGTTCGAGATTTTTCTTTCTTTAGTGGTTCATTAGCTAAGATGTATGTTTTTAAGGCTTAGTTTCCATTTTCATTATTCTAGGATTTAGCCGACTCAAGAGGGTAAAAAAAAAGAAAGAACAGAGATTGGTAGGAGCGTTAGGAAGAAATGTAATTGAGATATGCTAGGGAGAAATCTCATGTGCCGAGCTCTTGGTTTTGGCATGTTCGATGATTTTCATGTTTTCCTTCCACTTCATTTTATTATTAATCTTCTTACGAGTCCTTGAATTGTTTAACTAAAGGTATTAGGATGTTAGTGAGGACTTCGGTGGCACGGGCAAATGAATAGGGAGCTTGACTTCCATAGGGCCTAATTTTTATTTTTCGGTTCATTGGCCGAATTGTCTAATTATTAATGGTTGATTAGATTAGAGTTTAGTTAAAATGAAATCCTCCGAAACAGAGTAGTGAGGTCACAATCCTTTCCTAATTCTTAAATGAAGGTTTATAAGTTGTAAAGCTAAATCATCAAGCCCATAATCCATTATTTAGCCTTTTAACGATGTAATAACTTTGTTGATGTATTGACCTTGATTAGGAAATCAGTTAAGAAGAAAATAAACATATTTTGGTCTTGAAATAAGTGTATTACCTTATGAAATAACCAAAGTTGTAATAAATGAAATTTCTAAATCTCTCTAGTGGTTACTAAGTATTCTTAATTATTATAGAGATGAGTTTTCTTGTCATAATCAAAGGGGTCAACTTGAATGTTGTCTTACTTGCAAAGGTTTGCTCTTTTATTAATTTTCTTGAATTTTTATTTGTGATTCTTAATGAATCTAATATGCACTTGTGAGAGTATATATCTCTAAAATAGACTCCAAACGATTTGTTCTAAGGTTACAGGATGGATGACAGCTGAATCTTTTACACCCTAAGGAGTTGACACGGAGAATAGATTATTTAAGGATGGTTGTGAGTATTCTTTTTTTATTGTAAAATGATATAAATATATAGTATAAAGATGTTATATGCTATTTGGTATTATAAATGACTATTTATAACTGATATACCATTAAAGTGTGATTTATTGATTGTCGGCATCGTGGGATAGAATTTACATATATATATATATATATATGTACGTGGTTGTATTAATTACTTTTTATGATATTGATTGTATTATATTTAGTGTTACTAATTGAATATATGATCTATTGTGATTGATTAACTGTGTGTTGACTCTGTCTGATTGAGTGTTGATTCTGAACATATGTGTCATTGAGTTGATTGTACTATTGACTGTATTACATTGATGTGTATGGATTGAGTATAGCCCATGGTGACCACTAAGCCGGCGGAGTAGAAATGGGCCAGAAAAAAAAAAGGAAAGATAAATAAAAGCTTAAAGAAAGATATTTAATTTATCGCTGATGTCAACGAGGTAACTTACAGTTGGTTTCCAGCGAGGTAAAAAAGAAAGATAATTAAAATTGCTCTTACTGCTAGAGGGTAATGGGCAGCCCCCATGAAGTGTGGCGTGTAGATGAAGGGCACCGGAAGATTGCGAGGAAGATTGATATTGATTATGGCACGGGGTCGCGGTATCGTTGGAGAGAGGAGTATCAATACTGCCAAAACCCTGTCACAGAGGGAAATGTGACTACGGCTATTCTAATTGTTTGTCAAGTCCGATGCATCGGCTCGTTTGAGGTCCTTGTATGTATTTGCACTTGATGTGGAATGTGTTGCCTATACGAGTGTGTCTTTGTGTTATTCATTTGAATCAAAGTAATTTGTTCATGATTAAGAACAGTATGTGAAAGTGTGTTGTGTGTTGAGCTATGAAGATTGAGTTTCTCTTGTCGACTGCAATAAGACTGTTGAGGTACGTATAAGTACAGATATATCTAACTTATTATATATAGTGATAATGTAAATAAAAGGAATACAAGTGAATTATATTTTTAATTAACTAATGATATATAAATTCATTTTACTTTAGAATTGAATATCCACACGTTTTTTGCATATTATTTTTGCAGATAAGCTTGAGGTTCACCGAGTCGACACAGCGAGCAGAGATAGCTTTTTGATAGCGGGGAATCGATTGGAGATTTTTTTTTATAGAAGTAATTCTTGATACTGATTTATTTTTGGTATTAACGCAGTTCTATATTATATGCCACGACCTGAAAATCGTATTGTAGTTTATAATTATGGATTTTAGATATTTTCTAAAGTTGTACAACATGGTTATACTTTTATGATTTTTTTGGATATCCATAAATTAGGGGAAACACTGCCGAATTTTCGGGTCGTGACAATTTTGGTATCAGAGCATAGGTTATAGATTCTGTAGACTATTTCATCCCCAATAGAATTTTAGAGAGTTCAATAATCTTGATTGAGATTTATTTTATTTCATGATCTTTAGAAGGTGTAGTGCAGTGAAGGAGGCTTATGCGATTGAATTACAGTGCAGTGATATTCTTGTTTCATTAATTGATTGTGCAATTGAAAAATCTTAAGTTTATATGATTGTTCAATATTGGTTGTCTGAATGTGATTTCCATGAATCAAATTGAGTGTTATTTCGTTGTGTACTTGTGTATGTGATTTTTCACTATTGAGTGCAATGATTGATCATTGAATGATTTGTTTATGTAAGTATTCGTAGAAATATTGCAGTATATAATTTTACACTAGTTGAGCTTGTTTGATTGTACTGCAATGAAATATGCCTTTAATTGACTGTCTTGTCTACCATATACTTTTATAAGTTCGGTGAAAATGAATAATATTTTCAAATATAAAAGTTTGAGAGTGGAATCTAAAGTAGTAAGCAAGATAATGGAGAATTGTTTATTTGTGAGCTCAAGGATTCAGAAGCATGCATATCAGGTTCCCATAAGATCAAGATTCTTCGGTTCACTCCTATGGTTCCTCAAGCAGACTCTTTCAGTTTTGGGCCATTCTTTGATAGCTTGAATTGATTTGATCAGTAAATCTCTAAATATGATTCATGTGGATATTCTTCTCCATGGTGGTATCTATTATCATCAGCGTTATTTCTGGGTTACGTATCTATCAATTCGAAGTACAGAACACAACAGAAGTAAGTGTTCAGATATAATTATGTGATTATTCTCGGATTTCTTGATTATTATGGAGGGTTATTATGAATTCTCTTGTTCCTTATTAATATCAGTCTCTAGTCAAGTGGTTTGCTTCAAGGATTTCTCTATATATATCTATCAGAATGAAGACATGGATTCTTATATTCTGCAGAGACATTTATATCAAACTCCAGTCAATTGGATTCATTCGAGATCTCTACATATAATATTAGTGAGAAGATATGAATTTTAGTAAGATTATTTGGGAACCTGATACTGCTCTGAATGTCAAGTGTCTTTATTATATTCATTTTAGTAAGAAATTTCGGTTACGAAATTTTTAATTAGTGTGGGAGAATTGTGAGCTCATAAATTTTTGTTTGGGGTTTAAACCCATTAATGTGAGCGCATGGCCCATAGGAATTAAATTAAGCCTATTAGGCATCAATCAATCCCCATGTGCTTATCTATTCCACCGGATGATGACCCCATGTCTTCATCCATTCCTTGTGTTAAATTTTGGCAAAAATGGCCGATGCCATTTACAGCAACGAACAAAGAGAGAAAGAAGAACAGAAGTAATGGCAAGCTGGGGGAGCGATGGGAGCTGAGGGCGGCATTGAGTGAAGAGAAACCAAGGTGAGGTAGGACTCGAGTTATCTTCTTCTTCAGGTTTTTATGTTATATGATTCTTAACTTTTTGCTTTTGAATTTCTTGTTTCAAGACCAATCTTGCTATTTAGGACTAAAAATTGAATGAGAATGGTAATCGACTTTAAATTGTCCACTTAATTGGAATTAGAGTTTGAGATTTTCCTTTCTTTAGTATTTCATTAGCTAAGATGTATGTTTTTAAGGTTTAGTTTCCATTTTCATTATTCTAGGATTTAGCCGAGTCAGTAGGGAAAATGCTAGGGAGAAATCTCACGTGCCAAGCTCTTCGTTTTGGCATGTTGGATGATTTTCATAATTTCCTTCCACTTCATTTTATTATTAATCTTCTTATGAGTCCTTGAATTGTTTCACTAAAGGTATTAGGATGTTAGTGAGCACTCTGGTGCCACTGGTAAATGAATAGGGAGCTTGAATTCCATAGGGCCTAATTTTTATTTATTGGTTCATTGGCCGAATTGTCTAATTATTGATGGTTGATTAGATTAGAGTTTAGTTAAAATGAAATCCTCTGAAATGGAGTAGTGAGGTCACAATGCTTTCCTAATTCTTAAATGAAGGTTTATAAGTTGTAAAGCTAAATCATCAAGCCCGTAATCCATTATTTAGCCTTTTAACGATGTAATAACTTTGTTGATGTATTGACCATGATTAGGAAATCAGTTAAGAAGAAAATAAAAATATTTTGGTCTTGAAATAAGTGTATTACCTTATGAAATAACCGGAGTTGTAATAAATGAAATTTCTAATTCTCTCTAGTGGTTGCTAACTATTCTTAATTATTATAAAGATGAGTTTTCTTTTCATAATGAAAGGGGTTGACTTGAATGTTTTCTTACTTGCAAAGGTTTGCTCTTTTATTAGTTTTCTCGAATTTTTATTTATGATTCTTAATGAATCTAATATGCACTTGTGAGAGTTTATATCTCTAAGATAGAGTCTAAACGATTTGTTCTAAGGTTACAGGATGGATGACAGCTGAATCTCTTACACCCTAAGGAGTTGGCATGGAGAACAGATTATTTAACGACGGTTGTGAGTATTCTTTTTTATCGTAAAATGATAAAAATATATAGTATAAAGATGTTATATGCTATGTGGTATGATAAATAATTGATATACTATTGAAATGTGATTTATTTATTGTCGGCACCGTGGGATAGAATTTGGATATAATATATATATATATGTACGTGGTTGTATGAATCACTTTATATGATATTGATTGTAATATATTTAGTGTTACCGATTGAATATCTGATTTATTGAAATTGGTTAACTCTGTTTGACTGTGTGTTGACTCTGTCTGATTGAGTGTTGATTCTGGACATATGTGTTATTATTTTTATTGTACTATTGACTATATTACGTTAATGTGTATTGATTGAGTATAGCCATGGTGACCGCTAAGCCGGCGGAGTAGAAATGAGCTAAAAAAAGATAAATAAAAGTGGAAAGAGAGATAGTTAATTTACCGTTAATGTTCAGCAAGGTATAAAAGCAAGATTATTAAAATTGCTCTTAGCGCCAGAGGGTAATGGGCAGCCCCCGTGGAGTGTGGTGTGTAGATGAAGGGCACCGGGAGATTGGAGGAAGATTGATATTGATTATGGTACGGGGTCGCGGTATCGTCGGAAAGAGGAGTATCGATACCACCAGAACTCTATCACAGAGGGAAATGTGACCCCATGACTATACTAATTATTTGTCAAGTTCGATGTATCGGCTCGTTTGAGGTCCTTGTATGTATTTGCAGTTGAAGTGAAATGTGTTATCTAAACGGGTGTGTCTTTGTGTTATTCATTTGAATTAAAGTAATTTGTTCGTGATTGAGAACTATATATGAATGTGTGTTGTGTGTTGAGCTATGAAGATTGACTTTCCCTTGTCGACTGCAATAAGACTGTTGATGTACGTATAAGTATAGATATATCTAATTTATCACATATAGTGATAAATAAAAGGAATACAAGTGAATTATATTTTAATTAACTAATGATATATAAATTCATTTTACTTTAGAATTGAATATCCACACGTTTTTTGCATATTATTTTTGCAGATAAGCTTGAGGTTCACTGAGTCGACGCGGCGAGCAGAGGTAGCTTTTTGATAGCGGCGAATCGATTGAAGATTTTTTTGTAGAAGTAATTCTTGATACTGATTTATTTTGGGTATTAATGCAATTCTGTATTATATGTCGCGGCCCTAAAATTGTATTGCAGTTTATAATTACGGATTTTAGATATTTTCTAAAGTTGTACAGCATGGTTATACTTTTATGATTTCTTTGGATATCCGTAAATTAGGGGAAACTCTGCCGAATTTTCGGGTCATGACAGAGACTAATATCCATGCTTTCTTAACATAACTGAGAGGATAAATTAGTTTTAAGGACACTATGACTATTACAGGTCTCGGCAACTCGGCATAATCAATGATTTTTATTTCACGTCACTATATTTGTAACATGACTTTGTGTTGTGCTCTTCCATTTTTTTTATGACGAGGAGTTTATGCTTCCTGAGCCCATGAACACCCCACAAGCCGAGGAATCCAGGTCAGTTAATGTGCAAAGCACATGTGTGGGTGACCTCACTAAGGTTTACGTGCTAAAGGGGGATTCGAACCTTGGACCTCGTGATTTTCTAAACGAGTCATACGCACGTCCTATCCACTTGAGCTAAAAAAATGCTTTGACATTGATGGATGAAAGCATGATCTATTAACTTGTTACACCCTTTTTTTTTTATAACAAATAGTTTATTCTCCTTGGGCCCATGAACACCCCACAAGCATATGGATCCAGGTCAGTTCATCTGCAAAGCACATGTGTCTGTTGTCTCACCAAGGGCTACGTGCTCAAGGGGGGATTCGAATTTCCGACCTCGTGGATTTCCACAAGAGTCATACGCATGTCCTATCCACTTCAGCTAACCCTTGGGGTGGATCCATTTCATTTGCAATCTATTGCCATTCGAGATTATTCCTATTATTTTGTAACATTGGATACATTAAGGCAAGTCTCTCTTCTTTGATGGATAATATCTGAATTTTATTAATTATACTAATAGAAAATTACATATTACCTGAAATTCAAAAGCAGCTAAAAATTTAAGAGAGAAAGTTCTAGATATGTCCAATATGAAACTTTCGACTTTCCTAGTTGCCATAAACTATGGGCTTTTGAATTACAACTTCTGCTTGTTTTGAGATATTTAGCTAGCACAAAAGTGGACATTATTTTCTTTATGTCCATTACTAAACTTCTAATTTCCCATGCCATATTATTGTCATTGTTAATACCTTGAATTTAAAGAACGGAGTGTGTTAAGATCCCTATCCTCTTCCATCCCTGTTGTTGAGTCATTGAGTGTGCCAAATGGACTGCTATAGCTTCAGGCTACAATTGTGTGCCCGCTTCCATTTTTTGAACCCAACAGAGGATTAACTCTCCAATCTTCTTGGCTGTCTTTGACCCGCACTTCTCAAGGTTGTTCTAGGCTGCATCAGTAATCCAGCTCATCAATTCAATGCTCTTCATTGCAAAATTGTGGAGTTGAAACAAATATTGCCATGATCCACTCATTATTGATTCCACTTTTTTCTTTAAGTTTCCCTTCTAAAATTTCAACGAAACCCTGAACATCTAATTTGTTATCTGCATATAACAATTTGCTACGTAAGTTCCAGATTTCTATTAATAGCAATGAGTCAACGAGTGAGAATAATTTTGGTTCTATTATTTCTTTTGTAAAATCATTTGGTGGGCAACAAATAAACTGAATTAAATCCTTGATTGTTTTCCTCGAGAAGTTGTTATTGTATATTTTTTATTGCAATTTCCTCCAACTAATACGAATAAATAGACAATCTTTGAAAATATGTCCATATTTATTAGAACGAGTTTGACAAAGAGGGCATGTTGCTCCCTCCTTGCTCCATCAAGGGAGGCTTTCACCTTTTCTTTTTTCTTTTTTTTTTTTTATGATGAGGGTTATCCGAGGTATGGGACCTGACTAGTCTCCACGAGACCCATGAATACCCTGCAAACCCATGAGTCCGGGTAAGTCCATGCTCCCTCCTTACTCCATCAAGGGAGGCTTTCACTTATTATTCTACAGAAATGCATTTTTTAAAATTTCATGAATTTTTAAGCCTTTTGAAAAATTTATCTTTATTTCCAAATCTATTACTTTGATCTAACAAATAAAAAGGATTTTACTAATAATTTTCAAATTTATTTGTAGTCCAAAATGTACTCATCATTGTTTTATTGCTCAAAAAGTTGGATCTTGAATACATTTAGCTTCGTACCTTCGTCAAAAAGACTATCTAGCATTTCTTTTTTCCATCTCTTTAGATTTTGAATGATAAGTTCCCCTACTTCTCCTTGCTCATTGACTACATATCACTAGGCAACTGTTTATCTTTCCATACAAGTGTTGAATTTTGTTGCGTAGATAGGATAGCACACAAGTATACGCATCGCTAATAAGTAATATAAAGTTAGTAAAGTATCATTTTCACGAGGATTCTTTCTACTATTGAACACTAAAATTAACATGATTAATTCCAAGTAAAGTAAAATAAATAGAAATAGAAAGCAAACAAAGAAAAGTAAATAAATTGGGATGCAAAGAAACAATGTCAATCAATCAATATACCTTAGATTCACAACTTACTCTAATTCTAGTCTTAAACTAAGCCTATCCCTCATGTAATTAATTCCACCATGTTATTATCCTAAGGTTCTAGAATTTCTCCAATACCTCCTTACGCACATCTCAATATCGGAAGAACCTACCTAAGCGGATGACACTAATCCACTCTATCTCTAGGCGATTAGTGGCGAAAGACCAATTCTAACCAAGCCTGCTATCTAGGGTGTGTTCACCATCTCTCGATGCGTTCACATGAATAATTCCACATCTCAATGCGAATTAACCTAGACTATGAAATGTCTAGCATGATTTTAATTTCTTCTCTCAAGACTTCTCTCTGTCTCAAGATCATTCTCGTGGGTGATCAAACTAAAAGAAACTATAAAGTAAATTGCTTTGTAATGGTACTAGTTTCATGCAAAAATATGGCTATTTGACTATTCAAATATGGATTCGAATCCAAGATATCATATTTGGATCGGGCTTGTGCAAGATTACTTTAAACGATCATATCTCCCAAACTATAAAGAATTGCAAGGTCTGTTTCTCTCAAAAGAAACTTTATTCCAATAGCTTTTAAACAGTCTAGGCCTTGAATGAATATGAGCTCGTTTATTAGGTCAAATCTGGTACATAATTCGATGTGCCCTGCTTGATGCAATTTTAGACCAAGTTCTATTTGTGATTTATCCAAATTCAGTCCTAAGGTTCAATAAACATTCTGAGGATTTGAGATAGTGATCCAATCCTTAGAAAACATTCTTAAACATTAATTATCAATTGACCATGCTTCGAATTCACGTCCGGTAGATGCGATCATGCACCTGTCCTTGCCCTCCCTAATTTTGGTAAGACTTTTGAAGTGGAATGTGATACAAGTGGAATTGGTATCGGCGTAGTTCTCATGCAAGAAGGTAAGCCCATAACTTATTTTAGTGAAAGATTAAATGGTCCAACTCTTAATTATTCTACATATGATAAGGAATTGTATGCCTTAGTTAGAGTTTTGGAGACTTGGCAACACTACTTCTGGCCAAAAGAATTTTCATACATTTTGATCATGAGGCTTTAAAGTATCTTAAAGGACAGAATAAGCTGAATCGAAGGCATGCCAAATGGATTGAATTCATTG
>JAOYND010200015.1:0-15710 GCA_025802135.1 Lagerstroemia fauriei
ATGATTGAAAAAAAGAGAGAGAAAAGATGGCTGTCTGCGTGGTAGGGGATGGGTGTATGTAGGTGGCAGACTAAGGGGATATATATATGTGTATATATATATATATATATATTAATTTGAAATATGAATGAAAAAAGAGAGAAAAGATGGTTGTTGGCTGGGGGATAGGGTTGGGGCATGCAGTGTGTAGGTGGCAGACTGGGGGAAGTAGATAGGTGGCAGGCTAGGGAGAGGGGGGATAGCCTTTTCATTTCAGGCTAATCACGTCAAACCGTAGGCCGGGGGCTAGAGGAGAAGGCCGGGGGCTTTGGGGTGGGGGGTCCAGTTCCGGAGGCCGGTGGAACCGGCCCGGAATCGTGGACTTAGCGGTTCAAGGCCGGTTCGGGCCCGGTTCCGAGTTTGGCCGGTTCCGGGCCGGTTTCGACCGGGCAGGTTCCGGGCCTAAACCGGTCCGTGGCCACCACTATGCTGCAGTAGCCGTCATCTCGCTCAACTACGCCTATCGTTGGTGAATGGATGAGCTAGCGAGGCACCAGTTACATTTTATTGATCCAATTACATTCTTAAACTAATTAATTTGATTATTTTAAAATAATGGTAGATTAATATCCAAAATTAAATAAAATTGAATATTTGGTTCGAAATAATTTTCCAAACCGAACCGAATCATGACCTAACTGATGGGAATCGGAGCACAGCGGAAACGTAAATTTCAAAATTTTAATTCCTAAAATCTAAAAGATTCCTTTGATGTAATTCAGAATTCATACCATAGTGGTTTAGAGATTACCTACAAAGATTCTGAATCGGTTTTTGTGTTGAAATCCTCTGACTCGACGGTATCTCAGAGTGCCTTCACGAATTAGAGACATCCTTCATGAAACTCCTCATTGAATCCTTAGAGAAGATGTATCTTTCGATGTGGACACAATTTGGAAACTCCGATCATGATTTTCGTACGGTCAATCCTCCAAATAAATGCACACACGCACGTCCTCCATGATATCCACACCAGCTTTCCTCTTAAAGGTCGAGAAAACTCTTTTCTCAAAAATCACATGTAAAGTATCATAATTTTTGTTGATTGATCTCTATCAATATCACTAGACAATGGCTCTCTCTTGAGAGTTTTAAGAAAAAGCCTTTCACAATTTTCTCTTATAAAACTATCAAAAACACCTATTATTTATATATCTAAATATATACACATGAAAGAAAGAAAGAAATAATATTTTTTTTTGGTAATAAGAGATATTAATATATTAAGCTAAACCATACGAGTTCATACAGGAGATGGTTCGTGGGGAATAGACTCCCATACAATCCTTCCTAATAATAGACAAAAGATCCCCAGGAGGGATATCAAGGTAGAGGACACTTCTAAGTGAGGTTGAGTCGCGGGCATACTTCGCAAGCCAATCTGCAGCATCGTTCGCCTCCTTATAGATGCATGTCACTCGGACCTCCTGAAATTCCCGGCAGATTCTCCTGCAGTCAGAAACAAAGGACAAGAAGTTAAGGTTGTTGTTGGAAGGGCCCTAGATTGACTCAACAACTATCTTCGCATCCAACTCAATATGTAAAAATTGAATGCCCCGGTCTCGAGCCATGATGAGTCCATTTCTTAGGGCCCAGAACTCAGCAAGTAAGCTGTTCGATATGCCTAGGTGTTGGCAGAAGCCTCTAATCCATCGACAATCATGGTCGCGGATCAAGCCTCCAGCTCCAGCTAAGCCAAGATTACCCTAGGCCAATCCATCCGTGTTGAGCTTGTACCACCCTGGAGGTGGCGGCGACCAACGTATCATAATGGTGTGCTTAGGAGCAGTAGGGGGATCCTCTTGGAGTCTCGCGTATTCTCGGGCGAGATGTAGGCATTGAAGATGGAGGCTCTGATTAGTAGCCTCCGTTTGGAAGATGAAGAGATTCCTTTGCTTCCAGATAAGACGTAAGGCGATCGGGAAGAGGATTTTCCATGGGATAGAAGAGGAGTGGAGTTTGTAAGCTTCGCAATTTGTTTATATCCTATTTGACCGAAGGATATATTGTTTATATCCTATTTGACCGAATGTAGATATTTTCTTCGGCCAAATACATAGATGTATATCCATATATACATATATTGGTTAAGCCTGACAATTTTTGACACGACACGATAACCCGACACGACACGACACGGAGTTAGGCGGGTTTGGGTCAAGCTTATTTAGACACGAACCCCGTTTAGACACGAACCTGTACAGACACGATAAATAAACGTGTTTAACTAAGTTTGAACCTTTATAACACAACACGACACGTTTAAACACGTTTATTAAATGTATTCACTATTTTTACATATAAATGGACTCATTTAATACATTTATATATGAAAATTTTATGATATTTAAAATATTACATGCATTGCATGTATCCTTATTGTTAAAAATGATGTTACATGATCAATAATTGATTAATCTTACTTATTTATTATACTAATTATCAATTTATTATTATTTTAGTAATCATATCATATATTATTAGAATATAATTATATATTGTTGACATTTCACATTAAATGGGTCAACCCGGTTTAGACACTGTTTAGACACGACCGTTTAGACACGAATCCGTTTAGACACGAAAAATAAATGTGTCATGTCCAGATCATCGGGGTTTATAACCCGAACACGTTTAGATACGACACATTTAAACACGACACGACACAGTTTGCTAGGCCTAATATTGGTCAACAGTAGTTTAATAACTAAGAATATTCCAATCAAATTTCTCGAAACCCAATTGAATCATTATAGTCGAGAATATATTTATTAGATTTAATAAATCCAATTTGATTTTAAGATTTAAATAAAATATCCTTATCCAACAAGGCGTGTGATTATTATAAGCTTAATTCGTGCTAGCGAAAATTTAATAGGCCAAATTCAAAATTTAAACTATTTAAATTTTATTACGAGAAATTATATGTATTGTATGTGATCCATTGGGCTCCACACTAAGCTGGTAGTGGGGCCAATAATTTATAATCAATTAATTAGGACCATTCTAATTAATTAATCTCATTAAACTCATTGAATAAGATTATCCAATTAACTCTTAATCGGATGGCCTCACAAGTCAATATTGACGTCTAGTAACGTATCATGATTACCCAGATGGTGAGGATTTCAATCGAAAGGATCGAACACCATTTGGTGATTAGTTCCGTGTAATTATATCCTTCGGTTATACAATGTCCCAAACAAGTTAGATATTGATAAATGTCAAACACAATACTTATTCATATGCATCACAATTCTCAAGTACCAGACTCAATTGTGAAATATCGGAAACTCTTTCCGATCTTTCATTGTACTCTGACTAGAGATTTCCCAAGTCAACACTTAATAGAATACATATGACATTCTCTCCCCGTATTGGGAGTAAAAGATCCCTTATTGATTACTCACTCACCTCCATAAAAATCTCATTGGTTCCAGTATATCCTACACATATCTCAAAGAGTCATGTTAAGAAATAGACCAAAACCACAACTCAACAATCACAAGGCATCATGGTAATCTCAAGTCTAAGGATCACTTACACCTACTGTCACCTGATGAATTGCCTATTGACATTTATATAAGTATCTATTAGTGTATTCCTCGAGTGAGTCAGTTCAGTGAACTCATTCCCAATAAGCACCTAAACTCTTACATTAATGACTCTTCATAAGTAACTGTGAGATCAGTTATTCTCTATTATAAAGCATGTAACAATTGTACTAGTCTTACTGGATCACTGATACCCTACTCAATGATCCTACGACTAGGAACAATTTTAAACTAAGGTGTACTAGATTTTAGGTCTCACTGACTTGATCTCATAATGACTCTAAAATTAATAACCTAGTTTATGGGTTTCATCATAATTAATTAACTGTGCAGCGTATCATGAAAAATAAATGTCTCAATCATTTATTCATAAATTAAAGATTGTTCAAAATTATACCAATCACATCGACATGCGATTGGATTATAGGGCACTTTCCTAATACTAACCACATAGAACTTTTAAAAAGCCCATAAGTTGTGAAATTTTATTTTATTTTTTATTTTATTCAATCTTTATCAAGCAAATTGATTTGATTCGATTAATCGCAGTAATTAACCAAATTTTTATTAAAAAACTGCACCAATATAAAACCAGTTCTTCGGAAAGTTGAATTATTTTTATTTTCAGCCGTTTGGTTAGAATTTCTTTTAAGTTTTTTTTAACACTCCAATTATTAGTCTATTCTCTTCTTATATGTAAAAAATAAATAAATAAATAAAAACAGTGAGTTTTGAAAGCGAGAGGACTGGAAAGAAAATATCCACTTGCAGGGACACCACCATGTGATGGACTGGTATGCCAGAACCGTAACCGACTAGCTCCTTAATTTAATACCCAAACCTATCTGAACTTCAAATGAAATTTATCTTACTGGATAAGCTCTTACTATTTTTTAGGTCTACCAAGTACCTGTACACACTCCAAACAGACCTGTAGCTGCCCTCAAAAGATTGATTGAACTATCAAGGACATCAGTCTAATAGTCTGAAATTTATTCTCATGTTGTTTAATGAGATTAAATCACATGTTCAATTCCGATCTATGCAAAATTTACTATAAGCGGCTCTTGAGCTTGAGTTTGGCGGATACTACTTTCTTAGTTAGTTATAGTTGTTTAGCTCATATACTGTATTTGCGATCGAATACGAAAATCCGAATATTACATAGCGAGATGGCTTGCAAACCCTCCTTCTCTATTTTGTTTTTTTTTTGGGGAAAGGTTGGTTGAATTTGAGCTTTTTTTTAAATATGACTTCTATAACATCTTACACGGTTGCCACCGATCGAGATCTTTTTTGGCCAACTCCATGGAGGTCACTCGGTCTATGATTTCTCCGGGTAATATCATAGTCAAGTCAATTCACATGAAATTTATATAAAATGCGAGTACAGTAACATTTAAAGTATGTTAATCGCTCAGTTGTGTTGGAATATCATAAAATGGGATAATGACAGTTCACTTCAGTACTCCATCTATAGTGAATTATGTACGACTGTTCAAAGTACGTATATCTGAATGTCAAATGTTTTTAACACTGCTGTATATATATGCTTGTGAATGGAAGGGACAGCCCCAGCCGGGACGATGGACAAGCAGCTTCTGACAAGACAATCCACAAAGCTTTCGCCTGGAGTATCACACTTCTACTCGTCTTTCTGGCTGCGAAATTCAATGGGCCCGAATCTTTGTTCAAAAAGCATCTGGTTTTCATCTCGATCTTCTTCGTTACTTTCCTCGTCTATGTGAGGGCGTATGTGGCAATGGGACTTCGGCAGCCCGCTCCTGCTGCGCGGAAATGTTCCATAGTCTGGTGCGTCCTCATCGTAGCAGGATTTGCATGTTGCGGGTTGCTTTTATTTGTCCTCGTTCCGGTGGTCAACTTTATTGTCATCAGCATATTGGCAGTCCTCTTTGTGGTACCACTCGGCTGGTACAAAAAGATGTTCGACATGATTGCCAGAGGAACTCGTTGTATACGGGACTCTGTTGGCCAATGGTTCGGCAATCGTTTCACTTCGACTGCTAAAGAAGGTACGAACCAGGCATCCGATGATAATGTGGAGATAACATCGGGGTGAACTCACGTTTTACGGCTAGGAATAAGTCCAACCATATATATTGTTGAGATATAAATCTCATATCGGTGAATTGATGAGTTGAAATCTGGTTTATAAAAGAATGGGTATTACCATCTTATCAGCTGGAGCTTTTGAGTTCGACATGACCCAATCTCTTGTAGGCTTCAGTGAAAAATTCACACACACATATATATAGTAAGGAACTATGGCTTTCGTTCCTTTAATTTATGTACCTTTCCAGGGTTTGCACACTTGGGTCTGTTTGTATTTCAACCATGCCATGCATGCATGCATCATGTAGAATAAATAAAGGAGCACCGAGATAACTTACAATGTTTATCAATATTTTTACTATTTTCGTTTTCAAATCTCTTTATCCTTCACGAGAAATTCTAAGGTGAACTTAACTCATGGATGATGTGGTTAGTCTGATTAATCTCTTTCCTTTAAGCAAACCCAAAACAGTTCTAGTCTCATTTTCGAGTTCCACAAATACCTCCAATCAAATTTATTTTATAGTTAGTCAAATTTAATTTTTCATGATTTTAGTATAATTGTCTATTTTATTAACTTATCATATTCTGTTAACTATTTTCGCGATTCTCTCAACTGTTTCTCATGATTCTCTTAACTATATAATCTGTTTTCACTCTTTTGAAATTCTCCAATTCCCGATTCGCAACTTCCACAAAAAATATACTTTATTTACATGAAACTCTCTTAATTTTTCGATTCTACTTTATTTTTATTTGATTTAAACTATTCCTTTTTATGATAGAATATATTATTCACGATTCCGTGCAAGGGATCATCTCTAGTAATCTATTAACACGTCAGTAAAAAAATATTATATTATTTAAAAAGTGAAGGTTAATAATAGATAAAATAATGCGATGCAACACCCCTTTTTTTTATTAATGTATTGAAAATTTATTCGCCGAATTAATGAATAAAGTTGGACTCGATGTTTCAATTTAATAACACGTGATACTGCGCCGGCGTGAAGATCATCGACGGTGGGCATAAGCCGTTGCCAAGTAATATAAATATATACACGACTGTTGGGTCGATATTGTGTAAGATGACAATATCCAGACATGCTTTACCATAATCATCCATCATTCTTCTTCATCGTTCGGTTCCGCACTGGACCATAGTGCACTAGAGGCAGAGCCATGGCTGATCAGTCATGGCTTACTGATCTCTTTGTTGTGGATTGATGTCGGGTAAGCATCTCCAGGTACTAAAGCAAAATAAACATGACAGACCATGTTATTGTTCATGAGTTGGCTTTTCAGTAGATTTTTTTTAATTGATGGCAGTTTGTTGCCAGGGGCTCCTATGGTAATGGCAGGGTCGCACAGTTTCTAAGATCACATAACACTGGATTCACTGCTACATGGTCTGAGGAAACCACCGTGCCCCGGAAATGAATAATCCCAAGAAGAGCATTGATCAAGCTCAGCTGGCTTGGAGATCCCATGAGGCGAGGAGAGGTTTAACAGCGTATACTTTCAATCCATCCATTAAATTTAAAATTCATACTCAGATTTCCTCATTCCTCTAAAACGACCAGAAGCATAACTGTATCGAAATCCCATGTACTAATCCCACGATTGATCAGGCACAATTCACGATTTTTAGCACCGATTAATTGAAAATATCACTTATTTGCAAATAAACGCCTCAAATGGAATAAAGATTTTTTAGAATGAATTCATTGTTGTTTTCATAGATAAATTTGAAGATTACCATAGTTTATTGAAAAGATCGCCTTATGTATTCATACTATTGTTGTTTTTATGATTAATATCAGTGATTCATTGGAGGAAAGAACACTTTTAATTTTTTTCACTGTTCAAGTTACCACTGGAGAGGTATAGCTTCTCCTAACTTCTAAAACACTTGATACTCTTAATTTGTTATGCTGATTATCATACAATGGCTAGGTTTACTGGCCAAGGGAGGAAGACTTGGCAACATTATGATAGTGGAATGCATTCCTATCTCTGCAGGTACATGAAAAATTCTCTTCTTTCCCCTAGAAATTAGCACCATTTTTGTTATTTTGCCTTAAAATAGGAAGCACATCGTATGTTGTTTAATCTCTTTTTTAAAATATTAAAGTTTTTTAATTTGTTTGTTGTGTTTATCTCATACTTTTCATGGCTCATTGCCTTTCTTCTTCTGTTTTTATGATTCCACCATTTTTAGAATGAATTCATTGTATCTATGACTTTTCAGGAGACAAACAGATTTACATTGTTTACCATAATGGTCTTAGAACACTGGTTCTTTGCACTTTTTGTGTTCTCTTTATGTAGATAAAATGAAAAGTAAAAAGTATTCGTGGCTTTCTAATGATATATTTTGCACGCACAATCACAAGTGGGGGAACATTTTCTTTGGAAATAAACTTACCAATCATTGTAATCGTGCATCCTTATCTTCATTGCTTTCTTCTTGCAATGAGTGTTTCTTAACCATTGTTTCTATCAATTTGAGTTAACATGGTTATACATTGGATATATTTAATGATAGAGGATGTGAAAGTATATACTGCAGAATTTTCAAATTACATAAACTGGCAAAATTTTTTATCTATACTGGGATTTGTATAAGCAAAATATTTTTTTATTTGCATGCCAGTATACTTTTAACGCCTACTTTTGGTTCATCAGTTCCTGTGCTTTTACAATTTGATGTGGCCTTTGAGGGAAATTCCTCCGACTCTCTCCCGCACTGGAAATCAGTCATCTCTATTTTCAGTCAATGAACAGTTGTGCTTGGCTGCATGTCCATTGTTCAAGGTGATTTTCCACATTCTTTATTAAACAGGACCTTAGCTGCTTATCCGATTTGCTTATGATGCCATTATCATTTTTTATATTGATGTAGGGAGCTGTGTTGAGTGATGCATTTGCTGATTTAAAGTATTTTAGGGATTTCAATCATTCAAGGAACTCCCTACTTATTGATTCTTAATTATTAGTGTATTATCATTTTCCGGTTGTTTTTCTTTAGAAATTCTTCATGTAAAACCTGGAAAAGGAGTGGCCTTTGTGAGGACCAAACTTCTAATTACATGACATGAAACATGGTTGAGAAGACGTTTCGAGCTGGAACTTCGGTATACAATTCCAAATTTCAATTTAGTTCAACTTTTACCATATGAAAATGTATTATTCAAGGAAGACAAGCGATAGTTCAATGAGAAGTTCCCTTGGGGATGGTTTTGTCTCATGTCCTGTAAGTTGTAACAGCTAGATGGAATGGTCTTTCTGTTAATATCGTCCGATCTTGTTGTGTTGTGGCATTCTAACGATCATAATCCTTTTCTCATGGTGCTATTCACATTCATTCATCAGCCTGCTGAAACTTTTAAAAAACCTTCCAGGCCATCCTTTGTCTTCTGCCCAATCTTTTTTATTCCATAGCTTTAACTTTAAGGATGTCTCAAATTTTATAAGATCATTTCAACCCCACGGTTCATATTTTGCACTTCTAAGTATTATCAGTTTCTCCTGTATCCGCCTAAGGTTTGCTTTAGGTTGAATTTTGATTTATTTTGTAGCTTTCGAGGATACTCATTTTGTAATGCTCCCTCCGTATGACTTATAAATCATTTATCTATCAAAAAAGGAATGAAAGGTCTACTGCAGCTCGATTCTACACTATTGTTCAGTGCTCGTTGACCAATAGCCCAGCTTATTTAGTGCCTCGGTCTGTTGACTATTGTACGATAACTTTTCTGATGTTTACCTCTCTCCCCAGATTGATGAAGTTAATGTCTTCAAGGAAACAAGGCAGTTCACTTACAAGATGGTTCACAATTTGTCTTCATGGATTTGGTGTGTTTGCATGATCTCTTATTTTAACCTTTCTTTTTCCAGTGTATTAGTTGGTCCTATCAGTTTCCTTAGTATCATTGAATTTGATATTGAAAGAATTCTTTATCTATGACAGACCACGTCCGAGAAAATTTGCCTCAATGAAGCTGTAGGAGACAAACAAAGAAGCTCAAAGAGGGTATGGAATGCAATGTCTATGTTGGAATGGAAAGGTAACTCAGATCTTTGACTTACGGTCTTCTTTTTGGTTCCACTATAAGGATGTGACATGATACTATTAATTTGTCATACAAATATTGAATTGGTTGCAGATGATTGACTTTGAATTACCCATAACAGTACAAGTGACTGTCGAAAGGCATATAGTGCCGAAAAATTATGGGTAGTCACCTAAGGAGCTGATAGTTAGAAATCTCCACATGATGGTAGCATTTTCCTTCAGTGAAAATCACTCCTCGAAGATCAAGGGAGTTGACAATGATGTTGTATCTGATGTGATTAGTTTAGGCGATGCTACTATCTTTATATCCGTAATCTATCGATACAAAGAAAAGGTATTGTGGAAGCATATTACCAGCAGTGTTCAATCAGTGTTATACATAATTATGTCTCCTCGATAGGTTGATTATACCTTCTCTCCTTATTTTGCAAGATATTTTACCTTTTGGCTGCTGGGAACATCTGTTACTGTTTAAATAATCTATGTTATTTTCTTCTCACACAATGTTCACTTATTATTCTTATGTAGATATAGAAGTGATCCTTATTTGAATATAATTTTTCATAAAAGAATAATTAAAATACAATTCATTGATTCAGAATTATTTTATGTTATTGAATGTTCGTTGACTCCCTACAGTGAAGCGCGGATTGTTACACTAGTTATACCGAAATGGGAGTTCTTGGATTCGATTTACCCCGGTGATTTAATTTTAACCGAAGGAATGGTGGAGGGGTCGGGTCGGGTAATGTTTGTTTGCAGCAAAATTTAAAGCTCAGAAATGTGGGAAAGGGTTAAAATATTAAATTCCTTTTTCCCTTTTTTAGTTTTTTCTGAACAGAAGCCGGAGCCTTGAAGTTGAAGGCTCCTTAGATACCGCAGCTTTAATGCCTTGCTTGTGAACCGTTATAAATTAATAAAATTTAATTATTTTAAAATTATTTATAGGATTTTATAAAAAAAACTCTTAAAATAACTGAATTTCGTTAGTTTATAATATCATATCAGTATTATCGCGTGATGAAAATGAATATACTCTCTAGTCCATTGAGACATCATCATACTTATTTATAAATTAAAAACAAGCCACTGAAGGTTGTGGTCTAGTGGTTCAAAGCTCACTCCTATGCAGTTTGGTGAGGTCGATGTCTCGTATTCGAATCTCACTCTTAGTAATATTGCTAAAAGAGGCCCTTAAACTTGTGCCTTGATAGTCATAAGCTTCTTAGACTATATTAGGCATTTGGTTGTGTTACGTTGACAAAGCCAATATGAGTAATAGTTATTCAGTTAATCTATTTTCTGAATAATGTGAAACTACGTTAATTTCAGTAATTAATTTTATTTGGAATTACATTTCTCTGGGATGACACTTGTTCTTACTTTTATATTACATGCTAACATTTACTCTTACATTAGAACAACATAGAATTGCAAACAAGTAATACAATGTTGGTATTCATATCAATTTTTTTAAGAAAAATTGAAAATTGGATCAAAATTTTAGATGAAATGGAAATTTACGAAATTTAGTGGGAGTAAAAATATTTTATGTCCTTAAATGTTAGAAAGTTAAACATTCAAGGATTAAAGTGTTATTGCATTTTTTTGCTGACATGGTAATGCCACATCAACGAAATTACTGTTTGTTTGCCCCAGCTGGCTGCCACATCAGTGTTCTATCAACGGCAAGGAGATGGCAGAGTTATGTGTTAGACGAAATGGGAATTAAAATTATTGAGATCATCAAGTGTTGGCTCACGACAAGTTCAAGTCCTCAAGTGCTAGTCCACTCTTAAATTTAGATTAGATCAACGTTCCTCCATCCATCCTCAACAACGTTCCTCTTTGTTTGTGGCTTTAATATCGAACATCCAAGCCAGTCCTTTTGTCCAAGGCCCTCTGTCTCCCCCTCTTGACTCCCTTTGGACCTTTGAAAAATACAAAAAAGCAAAGGTATGAAATCCAAAATCATTCTTTCCAGCTAAAAACGTTTTGATCTCAAATTTTGAGAATTTTTTCCCGATGAAATCCAAATTTTTACACTCTATAAATTCTTATTCTATCCTGTCGAGCTATTCAAGCTCACAAGTTTGAGATTTTCCCTATTGTGGATAGTGAATCCCACATCGGACAATGAATGGAAACGATCAATATTTATAAGAGAATTGGGTACTACCACTTAATTAATAGTTTAGACGTTTAGGTGAAACTAACAGATTCTCCGTCTCAGGGACCTCATCCTTTTCCAGACAAACAACACCAACGATCGATCGCCTCTCCAAGCCCGAATTCCGGCCGATCCCGGCAGACTCTCTGACCGATCTTAATTAGGGATTCTTCTCCATCGATGGCGTTGATGGACGCGACGTCTCTGGGCGACTTGCTCCTGAAGGTGGCGATGTTCCCCACATGGATTTTCTTGATTTAGAACTTTAGACATTGTTGAAATTCAGGTATTGCAGTGTTGATCTATCCGTAGCATCAACCAGAAAGAATAAATAAAATCTCATTTGATAAAAATTATGTATACTTTGGTTAAATGATATGATGTGATTAGTATTAATTTTGTTGGACGAAAATGAGTTGTATATACTACAGCATGTTATTTTTTTAACAAAGCATATGAAACTTTTGCTTTTCGATGGAATCGCTACCTATTCCAATATAGATGTTAGGGGCAGCTATTAATATAGAAGTATTTTTGTTATTGAACTCTCCATAGCGGAGCGCGGGTCTTTAAACTAGTATATATATATATATATATATAACACTCGAGCAATTGTCCGGACTTGGCACGAAATTTTCTATAAACGTGATAAAATTATATAATTTATCGAAAGAGAATAATATATAACTAGAGTAATGTTTTGTTAGAGCTAAATTGCAAAGCTGATGCTAGGCTCTCTTTGCGAGTACAACTTATAGGCTCAGTAAATTAGTTAAATTAAAAGAAAATATTCAACTGTTATAGGTTTACCCTATCAAGTGCACATATTCAGATTCAGGTGCTTACAACAGTTTTTGCTCTTTTTTTTAAATAATTTCTAATTAAGTTGGGACATGTGTTTTTTTCCGAAATATATCACAAGATCCCATTAAGTCCAGTAAGATCTAACTAATTTAAAGACAAGGTGAGTCGGTCTATTAAGAATTAAAACTCTCAAAATATATATTTTTATCGTTAACGAAATTCCATTGTAACAGTGGAAAATAAGGAATCTTTTCAATCACGTTGAAGTCAAGGACCCACAGCCAGTGACATGCCAAGAATTTGCAGACCGTTGAATAGTTCATTCAGTGCCGATCGATTAATTTATTTTCTATTTTCTTTTAAATAATTAATCAGTTACAATTAAATGTTTGGATAGTTCACTTAGTGCGATCTTCTCAGAAAAGATAGTTCGAAGTTGACAAATCATTTTTCTGCACTTTTTTTTTCAATTAATCTATTTTCTTACAACTTTTAGATGTCAAAACTCTTTTAATTGTGAATTTTTTTTTATTCACAAGATTAAAAATATGAGATTGAGGAAAATAGACATTGAATCATGACAACTAACTACGAGGTTGTTGGCTGCTTGTTCCTTTCTAACTGTTGGCACGAGTCTACAAGTCTCCATAATGTAAAGAACTTATTTGATCAGTGTACTGAAAATACCAAATATTTCACACAAAATAAGATCTCAGATTTAAATCTTGTGTGTTAAATTTTGTATGTTATGATGAGCATTCTGTTGGCGAAATAGGCGACTTGGGCCGAGAAGAGACTGTCAAGATTTGGAGCTTGTCATGAGGAGGCTAGTGGAGATGGATTCGAGTTTACGTCAGTTGTTATTATATGGTCAGACGTTCGTATATATTATATTATTTATAATAGTGGACCTTACAAGAAACTATAATTGTTTCTATCCAAAAGTCTAAATCATTAGGTGATTGTATTCAATTATCTTATAAATTCATTATTATGGTCTTATACTGCTGATGTGGGATCAAACACTGTGAATTGAGAGAATTCAAACTTTATATCCCTATTGAACTCATCCGGCTCGAACTGGATTAATAAGAATACGTTGGATTCATTGAAGTTGCTGACATCGAAGCAATCTAATCGCTGAGTTTCACGCTCTAAGGTGGGTTTGCTAATTGCTCTACGCACATGTAGGATTAGCACGTACATATTGCTACTTTTCTTATTATTATTATTACAAGACGTAAAATCAAGTCTTTTACTCCAAGGGAAGAGATACCGAGTCATATCGATTAATACATGGTAGTTAGTGGGCTATATAGTGCATGGTTTAGAGGAAGCCAGAGGATAAGCAGACATGTCTGACTTACAATATTGTGGTCCATTGACCGCAATGCTGATGCCGCTGTAGTATTTCTAGAAGGTTTAATTATTTTTTTTTATTTTCAAAAGCTCCTTGCCACCGAAATAATCTATTGATCAAGGTAATTTGACATTTTTTCTCTTAGAATAACATCTTGAATTTAAATCATTTATATTCTTAAAAATAACATAACCTCAATAATTTAGATTCAAAATGAGTCAATGTAATAAAAAGAAAATTTTATTAATTCTGATTTTTATTATTATTTATATTTGAATGTGAGATCTTTATTAGAAAAAGATATATTGAATTACTCCAACTATCTTATTTCGAAATTACTCATTGGTTGAGCCAAATGTCCGCATAAACTTTTTGCACAGGTAAAAAGCACCAATTGTACAAAAAGTTTGGCTAATGTTACAATATGGTACAAAATCTTTAAAATATTACAGAATGATACAAATTTTTTGAAAAATTAACACCGATGGTACAAACCATCAACTATTTGTTAACACCGTTAATAAGTGCTGACGTGGCTCCCACGTGACTTCTTACTTGGCTGCTGACGTGGAAAATTGAATTACGTGACAATAAAAACCTTAGGAAAAAAGCGCCAACGGTACAAAAAGTTTAACGAATGTTACAGTATGGTACAAAATTTTTATAACATTGCAAAATCGTACAAAATCTTCATATTTTTATTTTTGTTATGTTTTCCGCTAAAAGGACTTGTGTCGTTTCATTTATCTGTTCCTTCTTTTGTTGCTCTCATCGTCTTCTCTTTTCACCTGCAAGGCACACAGACCATTATCTCCTTCTATGATAATCACCAATCGACCTTTATCTTAACACGTCTTAGAGAGTCGGAGATTAGCACCATTATGCTGACTACTTGCGAAGGTATGTATTTATTGGTGGTTATGCTTATGTGTATATATTTCATATTACTGTCAGTTATCAATAAGGTTAATTTCATTTTTATGATGTACGTGTTGTTATTGATTTATTTCACATGTCAACATTGAAACAGAATATTTTATATTAAGCACCAAAATAACAAGAAAATGAATATTATATTTTTACCAGAAAATATAACAAAAATAAAATATTAAGATTTTGTATGATTATCAATAATATAAAGATTTTGTACTATTCAGTAATATTATAAAGATTTTGTACCATATTATAACATTAGTTAAACTTGTTGTACTGTTGGTGCTTTTTTCCTAAAGTTTTTATTGCCACGTAATTTAATTTTTCACGTCAGTAACTAAATAAGAAGCCACGTGAGAGCCACGTCAACACTTGTTAACGGTGTCAACAGATAGTTGACGATTTGTACCATCTGTGTTAACTTTTCAAAGAGTTTGTACCATTCTGTATCGTTTTAAAGATTTTGTAACATATTATAATATTGACCAAACTTTTTGTACCATTGGTGCATTTTACCCCTTTTTGCACCAATCAGGTCAGCCGAGCAGCCAGCCATTTTGCTTCCCTTTTTTTTTCCATTTTTTCTCTCTTTTTTTAGTCAAAATCTAATAGAATTTGTAACGGGATGTTGCATTGCTCCGTCTAACGGCTGAGATTGTCGGAATTTGTATTAGTAAATAGATCTCTTTCCTCCCTAAC
>JAOYND010200218.1:0-15686 GCA_025802135.1 Lagerstroemia fauriei
CAGTTCAGGAAATCATCGCCATTAAACTTGGGAAATTCCACCTTACCCAGTCTGGTGTTTCGGAAATAGTTGGGTTCTGCCCGTCTAATCGCTCTACTGTTTCTCAGCGGGTTCACCAGAAGACAGCTTGTCCACTATCTGTGCTTGCTGCACCCTCAGCTCCCTCATCATTAATTGCAGTTCGTCAAGAGCCTGGGTTGTCTGGTTGAAGCATTTGGTCGTATGCTTGAAGCGCGAATCGGTGTGGGCACGCAGCTCACCAATCTCCTGCTCGCGTTCCCGCACCAGCGCCTCCAACCTCCTTTGCTCTTGAGCCCGTGTCTCAGCCTTGGTCAGAGAACCGTCGGCTCTGATACCAATTGATAGGTTCCGGTAGAAGAGGAAGAAGATGGGAGGAGAAGAAGAAAGGTAGGGTAGAAGGAAAAGATAGAGGAATCAGAGATTGATATCATTCAAGCGTGAAATTACATGTATCCACACCTTCTCTTAACGCTCAGTCGTCACTGGCCACTCTTCCTATAATTCCACTATAGCTCCCTCAATTATTACAACTGTGCTATTAAGACCTTAACTATATAATATTTGTAAATATGCCCTCCTTTACTCTTGTTCCTCTAGGAGCTGCTCCTCTGCTCCTATCAGCTTCGGTTCAGTAGGATCTCCAATGGGTAGCCTGAGAACCTGGCAAAATAGAGGGTCGAGTTAATCCAGCTTATCTCGTTGAAGTCCTCTCTCTTCAATTTGAGCACCGGGATCGGCCAAAAAAAAATTTTTGAAGTGATAGGCTCCGGGAAGACCGAGCCTATCACTTCAAGTAGTTCTTTTACTCCGTCGAGGTACAGGGATTGAAAGTTGGACTGAATTGTTTTATTCCCATCTGCTCCAATTAAGTTAAAGAAGCGGATCCTAAAGTACAGTTCATCTGGCATTTTTTGGGCTGCAACTTATTGACACTTGTGGCCTAGATTTTTTGCACTCTGGTCTAGGGTAAATGCTAAGAACGGTGACAGTTTCCGAGACCGGGACAAGCCTAACCTTCTACGAGACAGCCACTCCAAACGTGTTGCCCCCGCCTCCTCGAATGGCCCAGGAAAGGTCCTCCCCATTAATTATCGATCGCGCAGCTTGCCATTTACATCAATTATCTACGAAAAAAATAATTCATAAAAGATTAATTTTCACTCTGCGTGGTGTTGATACATAGAACCGCCTCCATATTCACTTCTCTATCAAAAGTCAAAATAAAAGTCACTTTTTATATGGGTGATCAATCTAAATTGTTTTCAACATGACAAGGGAGCCAAAGGAATGAATGTTAATTTGATACAGTGACATCATTTTATTTAAATACTTGCACCTTTCATAAGAAAAAGGAAGGAATGCCAAAAGGGTAGCCTGTGCATCAGTGATATTGTCAGCAGTAAGACTACTTGAGCAGCATCGTTCCATGGCCACCGACCCCGACAATGGGACAAGTTCCAGCAGGGAACCCCAAGGTCTTCCTCTTATCACCAATACTATAGTACAGTTCCCTGAGGGTTGCTCCGGACTGCACCCAGGCCGTGCCATTCTCCGCATCAACAATGATATTTCTGAGATTGAGAATATCGAGGATGACGAAAAGGACGCCTGAGAGATAGGAGAGGCCCTCATAGTCATGGCCCGCACTTCGCACTGGTACCTGGAGGTCATACTTTCTCGAGCAGTAGACAGTTGCTTGAGCTTGAGAGACTTCAACGGGGGCGACGATGACTGAGGCCCTTGGGGCACAAGGTGTTCCGAACCTCAGGTACTGTATTGAATAGTCCAAGGCCGATAAGTAGGTCGAGTTGATGGAGTATAAACAACTTGGGAGATGGAGGTAGTGTTTGGCGAAGTAAGAGACAGGCATGGCAGGAAATTTTCGGATGGTTCACCGAAAGCGAGTGTTATAGATAGAGATGAAACAAGAATAACAAAGTAGATCAGCGGACAGCAGGAGCGAATCTCCATGTACTTGTGTAGCTGAGCTATTCCTGGAGATCAGCTGCTAAGTGCTCTTGTCTTGTGTACAAATTCAATGCATGTCAGCCACATATATATGATCAATAATTCTAGGGGAAAAGGACACTAGAACCTTATATATTTACCATTTTTTAGTAATTAAGTCATATAAGTTTGAAAATAGTTAATTCAATCTTGTAAGATTAATTTCGTTACATTTTCAGTCTAAATCGTTACTCTTCCGTTAATAATGTGAAGTCCAGGTCAGCAAAACGGTGACGATTTGGACTGAAAGTGTAATGGTATTGATCTTACATGACTGAATTAATTATTTTCAAAATTATAAAATTCAACTATCAAAAAAGAAAACATAGAGAACTTCCGCTGTAATTATCCTATAATTCCACAGCAGAGATGTTGAAAATAGGTAAGTAACGGTCGTTTTGACCTTTTACGTAGAACGATAAGAAAGTTGGGCGAGAAAAAAGTGTGTCAGGAGCTGAAGAGATTTCATACGTGATTCTTGAACTAACCATTGATCAAGTTTATTGATGACAGTTTTTTAATGAAAAATTGCAAGTAATCGTCGGGTTTTGATCTCCATTTTCCTTTTAAAAAAAAGAGTGTTATCTCACTTGTTGTCTGTTAAATAATATACAATTTTTCAAGATGGTGGTACATTTTTCGAACAATCTTAATCAAGTTCATTATGTTATTTGTGTACCGGCTCACTGAGAAATTTTTTCAGTAAGATGTGAAAATTTTATCGTTATGAGTCATGATTGAGAGAATTTTATATCTTAGTGGATTAATGAGCTCCAATTTGGATTCTTCAGTATTATCAGGTTTCTATATATTAATTAGGTGATATCGACTGAAGATAATTAAGTGACCTGGCTTTTATCAAATTTTAAAATTGACCCCTAACACCAGTCCTTTCTTCTCCTTGTCACCCTCCTGCCACTGCCTCAACATTTCCACCCCCAATAATCGTTTTGTCAATCTTCAGTATTTCATGTTGTACTTCACGTGTTGTAAAATCAACTTGAAAATTGGTGCTCGTGTCCGGCATGGTCCAAGAACCTGAGAAAGACTGTCAATACATATAAGCTATTTTGAAAGGTACAATTTATTATTTCATGCTGTACTTAGAGAACATAAAAATTGGTGTTCAAGTCCGGCGTCCTCCAAATTGAGAAAGATAGTCAATACACATGTTGAGATGTCAATCACAGATACGATAAATGATAGACTGAAATCTAATTTATAAGAAAATTATTATTATCACCTAACACTTTTAAGTTTCGGGGAGAAACGGACTTAGTCTCTTATGAGCCCAGGTGAGTATTTCACAGAGTATTAGAGCAGGTTATCATAGGACACACACCACACTAGGTTCAAGTGTGGAACTCCTGGCTCATAATCCGGAGATAGGAGAAAATATATGGCTCGTGGTGAGTTGTTGAACATGAGTGTATAACTCGTGGTAATCTAATCGAAATCGACTATAGAATAAAAGGCCTACCTATAGGTTTATAAAAGAATTAGTACTACTACCTAATAAGTTACGTTTTTGGGTGAAAACGAGAGTTCAATTTCTTGTAGTCTCACGTGGATATTTTACAATCGTACAAGCTATTTAGTGGTGTATGATATTAAGTTTATCCTGCTGGAAGATTTTAATTCCGCGTGTCCTAGTAAGCAAGATGGCACGTAGAACAATAGAAGTTACAAAATTGTGCGTAGCTTTAAGCATATTGTTGATGAAAAGATGAATCGACTAGAAAACATCATGGATGGATTTTTAAGGCTGATCGCCCTCTTGATTTTTGATATAGAAAAATTTATAAAATAAAATATACATGATAAAAATTTTATCTATCTTTTCTCTTAAATTACAATATTTCACCTACTTAAATTCATTTTTTTACCTTTACTGTGAGTTTCGCCTTCTTGCGTAATCATATTGGATCTGTCCTTGGAAAACATGACCATTGTATCGCGTACTTCTTGTGAGTCAAAACATATGAGAATTTACCTTTTTTTTTCCATAGAAGACTTAAATACGAATTTCGGCGTACGATACCAGTACTATGATATTTTTTACCCCGGAATTTCTTTTTGGTGGAATAAAGGATTCATTGACTAGTAATATAGTAGCATCAATACATCCCTGTCTCAGTATCCAGCCATAGCAGCTGGTGGGATTTTAACAAGTCTTGGGGAGTGACAACCCCATGCATCGTACGGTGAGGCTAACAGGACCTCCCTAGGTGGAGTATCAAAAGTAGTAACACCTGGTATCTGATCCCTTCCCATCCTTTCTAGCAAGTTGGCCACCGCATTTCCCTCCTGGTAGTTATGCAGCACTTGGACCTCCGTGAATTACTGTAAGATTTTCCTGCAATCCAAAAAGATCGGAGTAAGAAACTCATTCACAGAATTAGAGCCATCCAAGAGGCTTACTACTATCCGAGCATCTAATTCAACAATTAAGTATTGGATATTCAACCTTCTAGCCAATAGCAAGCCCTCTCGAATAGCCCAAAGTTCAGCAATCAAACTATTAGTGGATCCCAAGTAACGGGCAAAACCTGCCACCCAACTCCTTGTGTCATCCCTAAGTACCACCTGCTCCCGCTCTGTTGGTATCCCCCTTATCGAACCATCGATGTTGAGTTTGTACCATCCCAAGGGTGGAGGGGTCCATTTGACAGTGATTTTAATAATACTCCTCTTCGGTTTAGGAGAGTGCGAAGCTTGGACTTCTGAGCTCTCAGGATACACAGAAGATATAATGATTCTGGTTCAGTAGTGTTTCTGAACATCATCTCATTTCTGCTTGTCCAGATAAGCCAGATAGCCTACAAAAATAAAGTAGACCAGTTAATATTCGTATGAACATATTCTTTTTTTTTTATTATTAAAGGTATGAACATATTCATATGCACAGCTATTGGCTCTCAGCCAATCAAAGACCGGTAGGGAGAAGGTTGCTTGTTTTGATGTTGGAATGCCAATTCTTCTCCAAACTCGGATTGCCATGGGACAGTCCCTGAGCATTTGGACAGTATCTTCAACCCCACTACAATAGCGAGAGCAAGTCGGTTCCATATCTAAACCCCTTCTGTGCAGCTGATGGTTAGTGGGGATTTTTTGGTGACAAGCCATCCATAGAAACATGGATATGTGAGGGTGAGTGGGAGTCGTCCAAACCCAGTCCCAATCCTTAGCCATAGTCAGTGGATCCCTTCCACATGTGAGCATATATGTTGTTCTTGTGGAGAAGTCGCCTGTAGGTGAATATTTCCATGCAATCTTATCCTCTACTCTTACAGAGATCCCACGAGGAATAGCTCTTATTCTTTCCTCGACTTCTTGTGGTATTGGCAATCTAATACATTGGAAGTCCCATGATCCATCAGGGTTCATAATCTCAGATACTTTTAGCTCACTCTCCCCAAGACTAAGTGGTCCTTCCACCATGCTCCTTAGAGATTGGTTTTCCACCCAGACATAATGCCAAAAGTTAATATTGTTTCCAGAACCTATTACCCATTTGACACCTTGTGTCGCAATCCAAGAGCCTTCTTGTAAAGCACGGTGATTCAAGGCACATCCTCTTACGTTTCTCGTGGTGTTTGCATACTTCGATCTCAGCAGCCGCGCCCATGGCTTGTTATCAGAATTGGGTCTCCATGCCAAGCTGCCTACCAAAGTGAGATTTTGTTCCCTGCTCTTGTAAATGCCAAGTCCTCCTTCACCTTTCGGTTGTGTGACTGTATCCCAAGAAATCATATGCATTTTTCATTGTTGATCTATTGACCCCCATAGAAAGTTCCTGTTGATCTTGTCTAAGGCCTTGCAGGTGCCTTGCGGCAGGTAGGTGCATTGCATTATATGGTTTGGAATGGTATTTAGGACCGCTTTGATCAGTACCACTCTACCTGCCCGTGATATGAGATTTGCTTTCCACCCAGATAATCTATCTTCAACAATGACACTAAAAAGAAGGCACTCTTGAGGCAGATAAGTCCATCGGGAATCCTAAGTACTTTTCAGTATCCTCAACTTCCTCTATACCGAGTCTCTCCGTGATATCAATCCTCATCTGATCATTAGTATTCTTACAGAATACTACTCTAGATTTTGCAGCACCTATAAGTTGCCCAGACCGGGCACATAAATTTTCTAATACCCTCTTCTTAGCTTCACACGTAACCATGTCTGCTCTTCCCAGTCATACTATGTCTTCCACAAAAAATAGATGTGAGAAGCTGAGAGAATTCCTATTTGGTTGGATGCCTTTTGATGTAGTGGGGCGAGCAGGATCGATGATCGTGGATAGATCAAATCTCGTTGATTCAAGCGAATACCGAGGAAACGAAAGAATAGAGAGGAAGAACCTCAATTTTATTAATCAAATCAGTCCGATGGCTCCGTAGTCATAAACATCAATAAATAGAAGAAACCCTAGGTGCTAAACAATAAGAAATTACGAAAAGACCCACAAGAAATAGACATTGTGAAAACGCCACTAAAAATGAAAAACATGAAATTGAGGACCTAAACGATGGAATTTGACCAAAAACCACCACAGCACGTCACGAAGCAATGCGTCTTGCTCAGAAACCCGTTTCCATGTGAAAAACTATACTCTTTCGTTGAAAATGGACACCAGTGACCGCCCCGTCAAACCGGTCAAACCGGTTTCTTGAGCGCCTTTTGAACCTTTGGGTGGTCCCATCTGCCCATGAAATCGAATTCCATTTGAACCGCATCACCTTTCCAATTGCCACCTCTGACCTCCTTTTCTATCATAATAGATAGGTATTCTATGCACAAAATAACTAGGTAAGCGGAAATGGGGTCCCCCGGCTGAATACATCTTGATGGTAAGAAATATTCCATCCGACCACCATTGAAGGGCACACTATTTTTTGTTGATGAGATACAGTTAAGGATCAGTGGAGTCAAAGGGTTTGGGAACTTGAAAAAACATAAGACTTCCCTTATGAAATTCCATTCTAGCCTGTCATAGGCCTTCTCTAGATCCAGTTTGATTAAAAGCATCCCATTTCTCCCTTGTTTCCTGCCAGTTGAGCTCATGATTTCCGAAGGATTACTACATTATCTGCCACTCTCCTTTCTGGGATAAAACTTGACTGGGGATATGATATCATTTAGGTAAGGTCTCAAATGATTCACTATTATTTTCGAAATCACCTTATAGCTATGATTCACATGGTGGCCCAGGTAAAAAATTACAATTTGCCCTAGTTACTATCAGCCATCTATGGTAGCCCTAGGTTCTGTGAGCGTAAGCTATTATGGGAAAATGTAGAATCGATAGCTCAGGCCCATACACTACCTTGGCTTGCCTTAGGCGACTTTAACGAAGTACTAGATGACTCTGAAAAATTGGGATGATGCCCCATAGATCAAAATATAGCCCTATGATTCATGGATACCTTAAATAATTGTGGGTTCATTGATCTGGGGTTCTTAGGCCCTAGTTTTACTTTGTCTAAGTTTCGGCAAGTGGATGAACTGATTCAAGAGAGAATAGATAGGGCAGTGGCAAATGTAGCCTGGAAATGCATGTTTCCAAAGGCTGCAGTCCTGCTAACCTTGAATCTAGTTTTAAAACAAGAGCTGAAAAAACCTTTTCGTTTCAAAAAATGTGGATGTCACATCTTAATTCATGAACTTGGTTAAATCTGCATGGCCGAGTGTAGCATGTGAATTACAGGAATCCATCCATAGTTTTTCCAGGAAAGCCATGAGATGGACCAGAGAGACTTTTGGGAATATCTTTCAAAGAAAGAGGCGTATACTTGCAAGGCTGCAGGGGATACAATCCAGCCTGGCCTTGAGGTCCTCCCCCTTTCTAGTCAATCTTGGAAAACAACTTAGGAGTGAGTACAAGTCATTGCTAGAAGACGAGAGAGATTTCTGGATGATGAAATCCAGGACGGAGCGGATCATGGAAGGAAAGCGAAATATAAGATTCTTCCATGTATCTACTCTAGTTAACAGACGTCGCAATAGGATATGCGAATTGAGAACACCTGAGGGAGAGTGGATTTTTTTATCAAAAGGGCTTAATGAAGATGGTGAACGATTTTTTAGAAACCTTTACACGACTAGGAAAGAAAACTGCTCGAGAGCTCCCACCCCACGAGAGAACATTCTTTTCCAGGAAAACCAGGAGCTCGCCAGAGCCTTGCAAGCCCCTATTTCGAATGGAGAAATTTTGGGGGCTTTGAAGTGCTTAAAGCCACATAAGGCCCCTGGTCCAGATGGCCTACATCATGTATTTTTTTCAAAATTTTTGGAACCAGACTAGGGGGTCCATGATTAATTTTCTTAAAAAGGTTTTCAGAACCAACAAAATTCTGGATGGAGTGAACGAAACTTTGATTTCATTAATCCCAAAATGTTCACATCCAGAAATGATTTCACTGTTCAGACCTATTAGTATGTGTAACACTAGCTATAAGGTGACCTCCCCGGAATTTAATCTTTAAAGATTGACGAATAGGAATGCACTGCTCATTGCTAGAGACTTTCCCGAGTGCCCTTTTTTGGGCCCAGTCAAAGAATTGTCATTTATTCACGTAATATCAGTATATACAGAAAAGACTTACTGGAGCTCGGTCATTGTCTTTACCAAAATTAGTACTCTTCCCATATTTCCCTTTATTCAGGTTTTCTTTTTATGCCGTTGCATTAGAATATGAACCAATGTGTTAGTGGAAAAAAAGATTTAAGAGTGAGTTAGAATTTATTTCATTAATTCTTGCGTTTACAGAATATATCTGGATATTGAGAATTGAATCACAAATAAAAATTTTAATATAAAAAGGATTTTGTACAATTAAAAAAATTGATACTATCACGTGTAAGTTTAAACTTTTAAGTGAATATATGTTCAATCTCTCCTCCGGTGAAAATTTTACACACGTTTGGTTCAGGGGAATAAAATAGGCAGGGAATAGAATTGACAAGGAATAAAATTAATGGCCAATATAGTAAGGAATAGAATTGATATGTCATGGTTTGGTTAGAAGGAAAATAAGTTGTGAATAGGGAGTGGAATAGATATTACGAGGTTTAGCTGTGTTGAATAGGAAATAAAATAGATAGGTGGTATGATTGGGAGAATATGGAGCCAATAGGATGTAAAAGGAGATTTATATTACTAGTATCAAAAATAAATATACACACCATTCAAAGAAAATACATCTCTCAATCTCTCATGCTTTCATATTTTCTCTCAAGCACTCATACAATTTTTCTCTCATGCACACACATATCTCTTAATCTTCATCCTCTCCATGCAGCCCCCATGTATATAGAGTTGATTGGCGGTTTAGTTCACCGCCTTACAACTTTTTTTTTTCTTTTTCAATTATCTCTTAATCTTAATCTAGCTTATCTTGATATATTAGAATTCAAATTGAATTTGAATTCTTTAAGAGCTTCTAGAATTTCTTCTATATAAAGTAATTATCTAAATATAATCAAATTGAACTTTGAATCTGGAAGAGTTTCTAGAATTACTTCTATATGAAGTAATTATTCAAATTGCAAATTATATTTTTAACACCCCCTCTTAATTTACAATTTGTTCAATCTCCTCGAACTTCTCGAACTTCTCTACAGTGGCTACTTTTATGAATATATTTGCAAGTAGCTCTTTCGTATTGATGAAATCAAGTTAAATTTCTCTTTGCTAAACTTCATTCCTAATGAACTGATGATGTAATTCGATATCATTCCTAATGAACTGATGATGTAATTCGATATGCTTAGTCCTGCTGTGAAATACTGGATTTTTTGTCATTGCGATTGTGGATATATTGTAGCAATAAATAGTTGTTGGACCTTGTTTTCTCTGCTGCAAATCTGATAAGATTCTTCATGGACATATTGCTTCACATGCTGCATTTGTGGCTGCAATATATTCTGCTTCTGCGGATGAGAGTGATACAGTCTTTTGTTTCTTCGATGACTATGATATAACTTTTGATCCTATGTAGAAAGCATATCCCAATGTACTCTTCCAATCACCAATTGAACCTGCCCAATCATTGTCCGTATAGCCAATAAGTTTATTATCTTTCTCCTTCATATATCGAATGCCAAGCTTCTTCATTCCTTGCAAATAGTGCATACTCCTCTTTACTGCTGAATAATGTAACTTGTTTGGTCCTTGTATAAATCTCTAAATCAAACTGACTAGATAGACAATATCAGGGCATGTATTTGTCAAATATATCAAGGATCCAACTAAACTTTGATAGTTTGATGGGACTACTTTTGGTGCACGACCATTCAGATGCAATTTATCACTTGCAGCGAGTGGAGTCGCAATTGGCTTGCAATTGCTCATCTGAAATCTTTTCAATAAGTCTTCAACATACTTTTCTTGAGATATGAATATCTCACTTTTTGATTGTTAAACTTGAATTCCAAGAAATACCTTATCAACCCTAAATCTATCATCTCATATTCCCACATCATTACTTTTTTGAATTCTTGCATGATTGGTTCCTGTATATATCAAGTCATCAAAATAAAGACTTACAATAAGAAAATATTTGTTCCCTTTTGTCTTTATGTAAAGTGATGGTTCTCTTTGGCTTCTGTTGAAACCATTGCTTCAAAAACATGCATCAATCTTGCTATTCCATGCTCGAGGTACTTGTTTTAATCCATATAGTGCTTTATGGAGTCTGTAAACTTTGTCTTCTTTATCCTTGACTATGTAGCCTTCGGATTGTTCAACATAAACAACTTATTCAATTCTCCATTAAGGAATGCTGAGTTAACATCTAGTTGGTAAACTTCTGACTCTAGTTGAGCATATATAGCAAGAACAAGCCTGATTGTTTCCATACGAATATCTGGCTCAAATGTTTCTTTGAAGTCGATGCCAGGTTACTGAGAATATCCTTTAGCTACCAATTTAGCCTTGTGCTTCTAAATTGAGCCATCTTCTTTGTACTTGGTCTTGTAAACCCATTTCAAACTGATGAAATCTTTTCCTTTTGATAGGTCTACAATCTCCCATGTATTTTTCTTCTTAATGGTTCCTATTTCTTCATCCATAGCCTTGACCCAAATGTCATCTTTGACTGCTTCATGAAAACTCTAAGGCTCACATGCATAGACCCATCAAACTATCAAAGTTTAGTTGGATCTCACAGCAACCGAGCAACAACAAGCTCAGCTCGTAGCCTACCCCTTCTTAGCTGAGGAGGAAGTGACCAGCCCTTTTTCTGTGGAAATCCAGGTGGTAACTCTATCCCCAAAATTCAAAGGAGAGATTCTTGGAGCGCTTTGCAGGCTTTCTCCAAATCAAGTGGACCCGGATGGAACTTTTTGGCATGCAGCAGTGAGAAGGAATTCCTCCGCCATTGGTATGAACGTTCCATCAAGGTAGTGATGGAGGTTGATGACCTGATACCTAAAGAGAAAATGGCAAGTCTCAGCAGGCTTACAGAATGAGAAATTCAGTAAGAACTTAATCATAGACCCAACAAGTGACTTCGCCAACTTGGTAGCACACACACAGTGCTTCATGGCTATCGAAAAAATTGATTGCATGCAAAAGGACGCTAAGAGGATGGATGCCACCAGTACGAGGCACGATGATCGAGGGCCTCATGAAAGCAAGTGGGAAAAGTTTACCCCGCATATTGGCTCCATGCTCGGTAGTCCTGGCTGTTGGTGAGAAACGGCGCATAATAAGGACCCATTGAAAACTAAGGGAACCCGGGCGCGATGTGGACAAATATTGCTGCTACAACAAAACCGAGGGTCATGGCACTGAAGATTGCCAACACCTGAAGTTCAAGATCGAGTGGTTGCTCCAAAAAGGCCATCTACAAGAGTACGTACGGCGGCCATATGCCAGGAACACTTGGCACTATGATAATGGAGTGTGGCGCTCAACTTCCTCGACCTCGTGACAATGAAGAGCGGGGAGACAGACCGACCGCTAGGTTCCCCCACCGACGAACCAGTGGATAATTTATGTCATTACCAGCGAGAGTAATGCCGGGCTAATCGATTGGCTAGGGAAATGCAATCCCTCAACCCTAACCCGAGCTACTTGATCACATTTATTGAGAAGGACGCTACATCTTGGGCTTTGATTAAACAAAGTTGACTCTAGTTGAGACGCCCCTTACCAGATTCAACAGGGGGTCCGTATACCTCAGGGCACCATAACACTGCCTTTCCAGTTGGGGTCGGATGGCAATACCTCATGCTGCATGGCAACCTTCCTGGTATTAGATGTTTCATACGGTAATCTAGCTCATCGATGGAATCTTGACCTTCACACGTAAAACTGCTTTGGTCCCATATATGAGTGAATAGGGAGTTGCCCCTGTCGATGTGCGGATCGATGTCCTATACGCCATGAGAGCCCAAGGGAGCATGTCATGCCAATCCTTAGCAATCACTAAAGCATAGGACTCGGCTTCGACCCATTTTGGTAAAGTAGTCGATGGCCACCAGGATGAAGACATGCCCATTAGATGCCTTGGGCGAGATAGGACCAATTACATCCATTCCCCACATGGAAAACGGCCACGGTGAGTACATCGGATGCAATACGCTTGGTGGAGCATTGATCCGGTTTGCATAAACTTGACATAGATGGCAATGACAAACATGCTTAATGCAATCTGTCTCCATGGTTGACCAAAAATAGCCCCTTCTCATGATCTTCTTTGCCAACATGTGTCCGCTCATATGAGGCCCACAACTCCCTTCATGGACTTCACTCATCAAGTGTTCAGCCTCTTTAGAGTCCAGGCAAAGTAGTAGAGTGGTGTCGAATGATTTGTTTGCCTAGACCCCCGCAGACATGCCTGGTATCGATCCAGTGGTGATTTCGCACCACCTCGCAATTAATCCTTGCACGAGGCCCGTCGTACAGAAACGACGATCCATGGGAACCGAGCGCCGCGAGGCTGTCCGGGAAGAACTAGTACGGCTCCTTGTTACGAAGTTCATCGAAGAAATCCGCTTCCAAACATGGGTGGCAAACGTCATCCTAGTACGGAAACCCAGCGGCAAATGGAGAATGTGTGAGGACTATACCGACCTGAACAAGGCGTCCCACTCCCCCAGATTGACTAGTTGGTGGATGCCACTGCGGGCCATCAACTCATCAGTTTTATGGATGCGTACTCAGGCTACAATCAAAATCGCCCTGCATCCCGATGATCGACAAAAGACAGCCTTCTATGCCGATGATGGCATATATTGTTACCGTGTCATGCCTTTTGGCCTCAAGAACATCGAAGCCACATATGAGCGCCTTGTCAACAGATTGTTCACGGCTCAACTAGGGACCGCTATGGAGGCCTACGTAGTCGACATGATCGCCAAATCAGAGAAGGTCACAACACATACATCCAACCTGAAGGCGGCGTTTGAAGTAATGAGGCGGCATAACCTCCGACTCAACCTAGAGAAATGCGCCTTTGGAGTAAGGTTGGGAAAGGTCATGGGTTTTATGATTTTGCATTGGGGAATTGAAATGAATCCCGAAAAGATTAAGGCCATTGAAGATATGAGATCCCCAGCCACTATAAAACAAATCCAGCGCCTTACGGGCCACTTGGCAGCGCTCTCACGATTTCTATCAAAGGTAGGAGATAAATGCTTCCCCTTTTTCTAGCGGATTAAGGCGGGTAAGAATTTCACATGGACGGACGACTGTGAGGAGTCATTTGCTCGACTGAAGGAATACTTGCGTTCTCCCCCTTGTCTGGCGACACCACTAATAGGAGAGACGCTGAAACTGTACTTAGGTGTCAGTGAAGTCGCGCTAAGCTCTATCCTAGTGGTGGAAAGGGAAAACATATAGCACCCGGTTTATTACGTCAGCAAGGTGATGCTCCCCGCGGAGCAATGCTATATGGCCATGGAAAAGCTTACCCTGGCGATAGTATTAGCGGCGTGAAAACTCAGGCCTTATTTCCATGCGCACACCATTACCATCAGGACCAACCAACCCATAAGGCAGGTCCTACGAAGGCCGGAGTTATCTGGACGGATGGTCAAATGGGCAATTGAACTGAGCAAATTTGACATCCACTTCGGGCCGAGGGGTGCAATAAAGGTGCAAGCATTGGTAGATTTCCTGGCGAAGAATGCGGGGCCTACTGCCAGCTCCACAAAGCCCCCTCAGGGTATCTGGGAAGTAATCACTGACAGATCATCCACGGCGGGTTCAGTTGGCGCTGGATGCATCATTATTCCCCTAGGTAGCACGCCGCTCACCTACAGCCTTGTACTCTCCTTCTCGGCCACAAATAATGAAGCGGAATACGAGGCCATCATCACGGGACTCCTAATCGCTAGAGGAGCCGGGGCTCGAAGGATTATCGCCAAGTGTGATTCCCAGCTTGTCGTTAACCAGTTGAAGGGAAGCTATGAGGCGAAGGAAGAAAATATGAAGAGGTACCTAGAAAGGGCCAAAGAAATAATGCGCCAATTTGATACAGCAAAGATCATACAGATACCAAGGGAGGCCAACAACCTGGCAGACCTGCTCAGTAAGACTGCTTCCGGCCAAGCATACTCCCCTCTTTGCTTCATCGAACAACGACGCGTTTCGGAAGCATACACCCCTATGGATGTACTCTATACCAGGAATGGGGAGAGTTGGATGACCCCTATAACCCACTACCTCGAGAAGGATCAATTGCCTTCTGACCCCACCAGCGCTAGGCATATAAAGTTGCAGGAGTCCTCTATCAACGCGGTGCGACTCAACCCATGCTGCGATGCCTCGGCTCCGATAAGGCAAATTACGTACTCAGAGAAATCCATGAAGGGATTGTAAGGAACCATCAGGGAGCAAAGGCCATCGCCCGATCAGCTCTCCGACAGGGCTACTATTGGCCCAACATGGTGGAAGATGCCCACGCCCTGGTGCGAGCTTACTCGTCTTGCCAATCATTCGAGCGCAACCCAGGCCGACCCCCCACAGAGTTATCATCTATGGTCTCCCCTTGGCCATTCGCGCAATGGGGAATCGACATATTGGAACCTTTTCCCCTCACTTCAGCCCAACGTTGTTTCCTATTCATAGTCGTAGACTACTTCTCCAAATGGGTCGAGGCCGAAGCTGTTGCAACGATCACAGAGAAGGCGGCAAAGAAGTTTGTACTCAAACATGTTGTTTATCGCTTCGGTATCCCGCGTATACTCGTCTCTACCAACAGGACGCAATTCCGAGGAAGGACCTTTCAATAGATGTGCCATGAACTTGGCATAGAACAGCGATTTGCCTCAGTCGCCCACCCACAGACAAACGGTCAAGTGGAAGTCACCAACTGAACCCTTTTGCAGGGGCTGCGCACACGGCTGGCTTCCCTCGGAGGATGTTGGGTTGATGAGTTGGACAGTGTCCTATGAGCATATTGCATAACGCCACGCTCTGCCATGGAGGAAACACCATTCTCCCTGGTCTACGGTTCGGAAACAGTTATCCCCGCGGAGATGGCAATCAACAGTTACAAGGTAGCCGCCTTCAGCGTGATGCACAATGACCGAGCACGGGAAGAGGAACTTGATCTCCTAGAAGAAAGGAGACTGAACGCCCTCAGAAACATTGGAAAAGCAAAACGATTATCGGCGCATTATTGTAACCGAAGAGTTCGCACAAGACA
>JAOYND010200509.1:0-15662 GCA_025802135.1 Lagerstroemia fauriei
TACTACAAAACATCAAAGTGTCGTTAACACCGTCAATGCTTGATAACGTGGCGATCTGATATGGACGCGAATTTAATATTGTATCAATGCTAAACAGCATTGACGGTATTAATGGAAGTTTGACGTTTTGTAGCAAACTTTAACAATTTTGAAAGGAAATGTACTAAACTGTAATGAAAAAAAGGAAATGTACCAAATTGTAACGAAAAAAAAAAGAAATGCACCATTATGAAACATATCGTAAAGAATTTGTACCACTGGTGTAATTTTCCCAGAAAATTTAGTATATGATCTCAGGGACTTTCTGATCAAACAAATGGACGTCAGAATTAAAGCAATAAGTCATAATAGCATGGCCTAAGATGACACTACCCAAGCGTGTTGTTATTGTGTTGGGCCAAGATGGTACTGTGTTAACAGGACCAATTTTGCAGGTTTTTTTCAGACTAATAAAGTGATCATCGTCTAATAATCCTCAATTTTATTACGTTTGGCTCTGAGTGGCCACTTATTCATATACCAAGAGGCGAACATAGAAGTGAACAATCCGTAGATTGAACGAAAATAACATAGCACATATAGGTGAGTGAAGGAAATATTTAGAAGTTTAGATGATATATCAAGTAAAAGTACATGACTTAAATGAGAAGGTAATGAAAAATATTTACATCACGAATTGCTCAACTGTTAAAAAACACGTCAGACATTTCGTTGAGGAAGGAACTTGTTATCGATAATTTCATGATCATCGTGGTATAGCTAGCATCTTCCTTCAACTTGCCTAACACAATCACCTATCACAACTTCTCATATCAATAATAGAATTGCAATGATTTACACTTGAAATTACCAACTAATCCAAAACCCAGTGAAAACACCATACCATGGTACTAAAATTGTTACTTGAACAATCCATGTCATCAAGCCAAGTTATTCAAACCCAGTGAAAACACCATCCTCGAATATAGATCATCAACTCCTGCATCTTCTCGTTACTATTCGAAGGGCGTAAACATTGAATTAGCAAAAAAGAGCGAGCCTTCAAAGTTTAGTATCTCTTACCTAACAATTGAGTGATCAATATGAGAATACTTTTCCAGTACATTGTGTAAGACTAAGAGAACAGAAGACAATCTGAGAGGAAGACAATAAAAACAACCGAAAAAATGAATTGCACGAGCAACTCACAATCAAATGTAATTTCAAAGACAATCTTTATCATCTGTCTTGTTAGAAATAGAAGTCGCCAGCATTGAACCAAAAAAAAATAAACTTCACACTATCCAAGGCAAATGTCAGCATCTGCAAAACAAAGAACAGAAGAAGCAGCAAAGGACATAAAACTGTAAAAGTGAGACAAAAACGGGAGAATAACAGCGGAGGTCCTATAATTTCACTATTTTTGGTAATTGAGTCCTATAACTTTGAAAGTGGCTAAATGAGTCCTATAACATATGCTCCGTGACATGTTCGAGTCCGATCCGTGACCGGCAGTTACAGCGTTGATGATGTGGCAGATAACGCCGTTAAAGAGTGCAGACGTGGCATTTTCTTGTTCACGTGGCAATTTTATTGCTGACGTGGCGATGAGGTGTAATTACCTTTTTACCCCTAACTATTTATCAAATTTTCAAATGCATGCCATTTACCTCCATCCTCCATTTACGACCCCTCTCTCGTCCTCTGCGGCCGCAGCCGCCACCGCCCCCTCCGGCACCTCCACTTCCTCCTCCGTCCGGCCGCCAAACAGACCCGTAAAGAGAGAGGCAGAGATGGCAATGGAGGGAGGAGCATTCGATCTCTACGAGCTTCTGAAAGACTGCCTCGCGATCATGCTGTCCCTGACCAGCCCCTGCGATGTCGGGCGGCTGTCTTCGGTCTCATCCACCTTCCGATCTGTCAGCGATTCCGACGCCGTCTGGCGTCTCTTCCTGCCGCAGGACTACAAATCCATCCTCGCTCGATCCGCCGACTCGTCGTCTTACCTGCACAGCCTTCCGCTCAAGAAGCTCTACTTCATTCTCTGCAGCAAACCGATCCTCATCGACGATGGAATGAAGGTAGTTAGTTCCCTTACAGAGCAACTTGCAGAAATCGCAATAGCTTTTCAACGACGCAATTGCACATGGAATTGATACGGAGGATCTCAGTAATAGAACTTGTGCTTGTTGTGTCATCTCAATCCCGACAACCATTTCACTGTATTCATCAAATTGCAATTGTCGTTATCTGCGAAATTGCCTAGGGGACTGTTCTGATGGTGTTAGTTGAAATGTCTCTTTTACAGAGCTTCTCGCCGGACCGATGCACGGGGAAGAAATGCTACATGCTATCAGCAAGAGAGCTGGTGATCGTCTGGGGTGGTACACCCGAATACTGGAAATGGACCTCCTGCTCCGATCCCGAATCGAGGTACATAACTCTTCTCATTAGAATTCTTTTCCTGAAAGCCCTATCCTGAGCTAGCCTCGGAGGCTCGCTGGATTGAGCTTCGGCTGGAGGAGGAAGTGGAGGTGCCGGAGGGGGCGGTGGGGTCGTAAACGTAGGATGGAGGGTAAATGGCATGCATTTGAAAATTTGATGAATAGTTAGGGGTAAAAAGGTAATTACACCTCATCGCCACGTCAGCAATAAAATTGCCACGTGAACAAGAAAATGCCACGTCTGCACTCTTTAACGGCGTTATCTGCCACATCATCGACTCTGTAACGGCCGGTCACGGATCGGACTCGAACGTGTCACGGAGCATATGTTATAGGACTCATTTAGCCACTTTCAAAGTTATAGGACTCAATTGCCAAAAATATCGAAATTATAGGACCTCCGCTGTCATTCTCCCAGACAAAAACTGTTTCATGCTCACATATAATAATAGAGAAGAGATAATCGAGATGATTACTCGAACCCCATTCGACGTTTAGAATACTTAACTATGTTTAATTTTGTTTGTCTAGGCTGGACAGATTGTCAGACCAATCCACCAATGATTGACCAAGATGGAGGCCAAACCCAAGAAAGAGCTACGGCTCTACTCTCCCACGACCTCTCTTCGACTCCTAGGAGGTCAGAAGGGCCCCTACTCCGTCACACACAATGTACTATTATCGACCCTATCGGCATTCTGGGTCCAAGAAAGAGCAATGGCTCGATAATAACTGCGCAATGGGCTACGTGATGACTTCTTGCCTTGACAGCTTCGGTAAGTTATAATGTTCGTGAACCCTTCGACTCTCAAATGTGAGTCAACTATAACAAACAAACATGCATAAAGTCCTATTCTGCATGCATAAATTTATTCCCAGTAGTTTTAGTCAAAGCTTTCAATATGGATACGCATGATATTCTCCTGATTTTGCTTCCATATCTAAATCCATTGATAAAATCTTAAAATAAAATGGGATTTAATATGATTAAATAGAAGTATATACGTTGTTATGCCGATGACCTATCTCAATTATTTGACTAACGGCTTGTTTATGTTCCTTTGGTCGACATCATGCTCCTGAATTCCATAACTTTATCTCTAGCGCCAACTTGGTCATTCGGACTTGGCTGTAATCACAGTCTGTTGTGTTGGATCTAGAAAATGAAGATAAGGTCAAATTAAAGTAAAAGAACAAAGGGACTTCGGTGGATCAAGATAAGGTAGTTTAATAAAAAAAAATACGAATGAAATTTATATAACATTTGATATTTTCTCCCGAATCCAAGGGTTAATTAAATGCTTTTGCCTATTAAATCTATCGGTTAACGCACAGTCTTTCAATACAACCATCACAAATTTCAATAAAAGCCACTTTCTATTTTTAGTTTGCCATTCTACACCTCTCATTCCGTAGTTATGTTAATCCTGGCTATAAACGGAAACCATTTTTCTTATTTCAAAACCTTGTCCAGAATCTGTAACTTCTCACTACAATCATATTCAATTTTTCTTATTTATAAATCTTGTCGCAGAGGTAACGCAGTCATGCAGCAGTGGAAATTTATCTAAAGTTCAAATTCATTTAAGGGCAAGTAAACTTTTTTTTTTCATTGACATAGAGTGAGGTATGTTACCTAATGATGCAAATTTGTTTTCTCGTTTCAATTCGATTTTGTTCCGTTTCTAGACCTTACACTGCATTAATCAAGGAATACAATGTGCAAATATAAAATAATTAACATGGAAATAGGGATGACTCAGATCACAAGAAGCGAACCGGAAATAGTAGTAGAGCATCCCCCGGTACTTGACGATCTTAATCGGGAAGGCTCCAACAGGAGCAACTAGAGAAAAGAGAAAGATGGGTAGAGAGGACGATCGACGACCTAATGATAATAGCTCACTTGTCTATGCCATTGACTATTCACTTAGAACGCTCCATGTGGATTTTGGGGGCCACCTAAATGAGAAGAAAAATCGAGGGAGTCTTCTAAAGGAGATGAAAAATCGTGTCCTTATTATGAAGCATGAAATTAGTCTATCTTATCCATACGTACCCCTCGACATACTTCTATTACCTATGCTTCGTTACTTTAATTTTCATTATTTCCACTGGCATCATAATTGTGCAAATCAGTGCACTTGCGGGTGTTACACATATGGATGATGACAGTGGGCAAGTGGTCTACTATTATCGCCACTACGATGAACTTTGAAATTTCAATGACAACAACAATATCCGACCATACGGGAAAAGAATATCGTTGATATGATAAACATTTGGCTCAGTTTGGGATGTGTTGGTGGTTCCAATTTCCATAAGCCACGAGATCTACCTGGTGGTCAAACACGAATGGAGTAGGCAGAGCTCAACGCTCTTAAACTACATTCGTGTTAAAGAGAAAATAAAAATGAAAACATCTGACGGTTGTCAAACACTAGTGTAGTTCAAGAGGGCTGAGCTCTGCTTATTCCACTAGTGTCTGACCACCAGGTAGACCTCGTTGCCTATAGAAAACTTAACCACTAACACAGTCCAAATTGAGCCAAATATTTATCATATCGATGAGATCCTTTACCATACGGTAGAACGTGATGGCTATCATTGAAATTTCATAGATTATTGCAGTGGCAATAATAGCAAAGCATGTGCTCACTGATATCACCCATATAGCATCCACCGTGCACGAAGTGCATTATTTCACACAATTATAATGCAGATGGAAATGATGAAAGTTCAAGAACGAAGCCTAGGTAATATAAATATGTCGAAGGGTGCATATCGGGCAAGATAGACTAATTTCCTACCTCATTTAGAGGTGATTTTTCATCACCTTCAGAAGTCTCCTTGATTTTCCTTCTCCCTTCTATGACACACCCAAAATCCACATGGAGTGTGTTTATCACTAAATGAATAGCCAATGGCACATGCAGGTGAGCCATTATCACTAGGTCATCGATCGTCCTATCTATCCAACTCTCTCTCTCCTATAGTTGTTCATGTTAGAGCTTTCCCTGATTAGGATTCTGAAATACTTGAGGATGTTGCACTACTACTTCCAGTTCGTTTCTTGTGATCTGAGTCATCTAGGTTTCCACATTAGGCATTTTATATTTGCACATTGTATTCCCCATTTAATGTGCTGTAAGGTATACAAACATAACAAATTGAATTGAAATGAGAAAACAAATTTGCATAATTAGGAAACATACCTCACTCTATGTCAATGAAAAGAAAGATTACTAGCCCTTAAATGAATCTGAACTTTAGATGAATTTCGACTACTGCATGATTACGTTACCCTTCCGACAAGGTTTATAAATTAAAAAAAAGTGGAATCTGATTGCAGTGAGAAGTTACAAAACCAGGACAAGGTATTTAAGTAAAAAATGGTTTCTAATTGTGGTTAGAATTAACATAACCACACAATGAGAGCTGCAGAATGGCAAAGGAAAAACATATAGGAAATTTGTGATGGTTGTCCTTGAAAGACTATCAGGTGCTATGTAAATTTTATTTGTATTACCATTTTATTCAACACAATAGACTATGATTACAAACACTAAAATTTAAGTTTATTCCTCCAGAGCCGAAGCTATGAAATTCGAGATCATAATGTCGACCGAAGGAGCATAAATAAACCGTTACACGAATAATTTGGATGTCATTGACATAAGAAAATACATATTTCAATTTCATTACAAGATTTTATCAATGCATATAGATGTGCCAGCAAAATCAGGAGAATATAATATAATGCCTTGTTCTGATCATTTTAGAGAGTATTATATACACACATAAGATATTTAATTAAATAGCATGAAGTGATTAAAAATTAAAATATATACTTAAAGATTTATGAGTCGCCTTCAAGATTTGTTAGAATTCATGTATATACAGATTTTTTTAAAATAAAAAATTCATATGACACTACTGATAAATCCTAAGAAAATGAAATGAGGAAAAGGATGACAATTGTACATCTTAAATAGAGGAATCTACATCAGCATCTGAGATTATCTTTTCATTGATATCAACTGCCTGTGTCTTGTGCTTGAGAAATTCTTAAGTAGTCCCACCTTACCAAGTGACATGAGAAAACACCGATCAAATTATGACAAATGATAAAATTATTACTAATTAGAGTAATTTAGTTTGTGTTTGATCACCACGTCATAGTGAGGCATGACCACTAAGAATTGTTTTCTTCTTGTGCTTATATGTCAACAATATAGTACTGCAAGAAATAACTTTTGGTGCAGGAGTATGTAACATAGATACCAAAGATGGATAAAAAGCCCTGAGGTTAAAGAGTAAGTTTGGTAACCCATACCGTAGAATAGGCTCGTCCACTTCCAAGTAGTTTGCGAGCTTGGCAACAGAAATTGTTGAGCACACTTTTAAGAAATGTTCTAACACCAAAAACAACTGCCGCTGCACAAAAATTTTCTAACAATGTGCCATAAAGGAGAGAAAATTCCTCCATAATAATAGAATATCAACAACTTTTTCACACATTGTTCGAAAATTCTTATGCAGCAACAGTTGTCTGGTGTTAGCACTTTCTTGGAAGTGCGCTCGACAATTTCCCTTGCCAAGCTCGCAAACTACATGGCAGTCGATGAGTCTATTCTACGGCATGATTTATCCAACTTTCTTTTTGATGTTAGGGATTTTTATCCATTTTTGGTATCAAAAAATGGACCAATAGTTATTTCTTGCAGTACTATATTGTTGACATATATATAATCACAAGGAAAAAAAATATTAAATGGTCATAAATCACAATGACATGATGAGAAAATACTAATTAAATTACTCTAACTAGTAATAATTGTGATTGAATATTGAGATTGGTCCTTAGTATGCACAGTTGGAAAGAATAAGAAGAAAATAGAGATCGGTTCGTGCTATGCACGGATTTTATTATTTAGTAAATTTGGCGAAAAATAAACATGTTAATGACTTAAAAACGTCTTAATTATAGTTATTGAGAGATAAAATTTAGTTGATTTTGTATATAGTGAAAAGAATAGAAAGGGAAATGAAAAAATTATAGAGAAATAAGAGAGAAAAAACATAGTGAGAATGGAGAGATACTTGGTATATATTTACACGTTGGTAAACTTACCATTATATCCATATTTTTCCTAATCTAATAATCAGTAAAATTTACATTTATATGTCAATGGGTAATCTAAGAAAGTGAAAGGGATACCAAAATAAAGTTGTGCTTCCACACAGAATACAGATAGATATATAAATGCTATAGGGTGATGAGTGACTGCGTGAAATGATAGTGGGCTTATATACAATTAATTTTTAAATAATTTCAGTTGAGGCCATTTTTGAATTGACATTTTCTATTCACACCAAAACATGAATTCAGGATTGAATAGGCAAATAAATGGATGCAGTCGGACAAAACATTTAACTTTAGCGATAAGAAATCTAATGGAGAAAATGAAAGATTTGAAGAAAATTACCAATATGCACACCATTCTTCGCATAGTCCTGAATAAAGTGCTTGATCATAGGTGTTGGACCAACATAACCTACAAAGTGAATCAAAACCCACGAAAGCAAATCAATTTCAGCTTAAGAAGATCTCATCCATGAAAATCACAGCCCATAAACACAAATCACTTACGGATGGATTACTGACTAAATCTCTATTATGTAGTTTGGTTGTTCTATGAATCAATAATAAGAATTTCTCATTTGAGTCTCTATTACATATTAATAAGTAACAGGGATTACATATGATCTTATATTTCATTATAGTTCCTTATGGGAATAAAGGGCCAAATTCACAAAATAATCCATATTAAGTTCTTAAAATTCCAATTTTGTCGAATGATTGTTTTAATATTAGTTTCTTACTTACGAAAAAATTAACATTTTTTTATTCCGTTACAAAGTATAAAATTCAATTTCCTTTTCATAAAATCTTGAAACTTTATTATACAAAAATTATATAAAGCTTTTTACCAAGTTTAATGTAAGATATTAAAATTTTCAAATCATGTAAAATTAAATTTAAATGATATCAAATGAATTTTTAAATTAATTTGATTTTTATTTTAATTACAAGATTTATCATTATATTTTTATCTTTATTTCATAAACATATTATAATTTATAAATGCTAAGGTCATTTTAATTATTTTATTTAACTTGTTTATATTGCCAATCAGATTTTTATGATTCATTACTTATATTAAATAAAGATTAATCAATTTGATTCCCCTTCAATTCTCTTCCTTCTCTACTCAATTCATCATCAATTACCACTTGTCAATTTCACTACGCATCACCATTTCATTACCCGTTACCAAACGTGCCATTAGTTCTGTCTAGGAAACAAACATACCCGGAATTATTTGATCACTTCATGAATTTCTCTACCATGTTCCTCTTGAGCTTTTATTCATCATCGGCACTGCCGTAGCAGTGGAAGATGGAACGTGACTCGCCTGCAAAGCCCAAATCTGTTGACTTCGTCTGTAAAGAATTCAATCAAAAATGACAGATCAAATAGACGAACTGGAAACTCACCAAATTTCACCTATAGATTCATTCCCAGGAGTGCAGTCAATCGGGCTGTGCTTCTCATCGTGCGAAGGCCGTTTCGCTGTATCCACGGCTTCGAGTGGCCGGACTCCTCTCCACCTCCTTATTCACGAAACTTTACTCGATTTGCAATCCACTTCGGGATGGATCGAGAGGGAGGAGGCTGCTAGTCGGGGGAGAGGCTGAGGTTACGCATTTAGCATATTGATCGCCTGAAGAAACTGAAGAAGTTAGGGTTTCGGAGGAACGAATGTGGAGAAGCTGGCCGGTTCTTTGAGAAGAGGGCTTAAGTTTTAGAGATTTTAGGAGAGAGTGGGATAGAAAAAATCTTAGATGATAATCCTTCAATCCCCAGAATTCGGAAACTGATTATTTAGTTCAATGGGCCTGCAGTGGACTTGGATTAGAGGGTGTTTTTATCCATGGAGTCTCTGTATCTATTATTATATGGGATAAATTATATAGAAAAGTACGTAATTTGCTTATTTTCTCAAAAAAGTCAAATGTTTCAAATTTGAAAAATAAAACTATATGATTTCATTTTATATTCAAATTAAACTAAACCATTCAAATTTTCAAAAAAAATCAAGTGATTTCCTTTTAATATCAATTTAAGAAAGACATTTCATATTTTAAAATTAAAATAACATTATTTTATTTTACAATTTAATTAGTACAACACGTTTAACCTGAAATTAAACGCTTAATAATTCATAATATATTTTTTCATCACATAATAAAAATTTATTAGAAATTTTCTTCAAATTTATATCAGTTTCTTATATATAAAGTTCTTTTCATATTTTTTCATAACTAATATTAATCTTAACTTAGGTGAAAATTATTAACTTAATTTTAAATAAAATTACTCTAATTTTATCGATTTATAAGTACATAGTAAGAAAACACCAACTAAAATATATCGTGTAAGCATATAAATTTTAATTTTGATATATTAGTTTAACTTGTAAAAAATAAAATAAAATAATTTTATTTTATAAATTTAAAAATTTTGGCTTATTTTGAGAATAAATTAAATTTACATTATTTATTTTTTCAAACTTGAAAGTTTTGACTTAATTTGAGAATAAAATGAAACCAAGTGATTTTATTTTTAAAATTTAAAACATTTGGTTTCTTTTGAGAAAATGATCAAACCACGTGTTTTTAGGCAATTTACCCGATTATATGTGAGGGTAAAGGTAGTTGTCTCACTTTGGAAGTTCTAAAAATGTCCTTGATAAATAAACCAATAAAAATGATAAATGGATGAAAAAGTAAAATTACTTTTAATGCTATAACTACCACTAACTACTTTTTAATTTTCTTTTTTCTCTAATTGTATTTTTTATTTTTTATTCATGACAATCTTAAAATATAAGAAATATGGAAAATAAAAAGTATGATTTAATAATCAACTACGTATTTGACAATTTTGTGCATAGTACGAGTTCGCGTCTAGTTATACATTTATGTACAGACATATTTATTCATATACAGGTATATACATATGTATGTGATGTACATATACATTTATGCATGTATATAATAACATACAGATGTCTATAAATTATGTCATATAATGTATGTATGTGTATATACATATATATAATATATGTGTATACATATTTAATATTTTATATACATATACTTTTACATAATATATTGTATGTACATATATCTCTATATTTATATATATATATATTATACAAATAGTATATCTTATATCCCCATAATCGTTGACTTAGTTTTTTCCCGTAATTGTTCAAGGGAAAGCACTCATTCCCTAGGACAATGATTGTACTTGCTCGAGTCCATTCTTGAAGTTCTTCACGGCCATGATGCAAATATCTACATTCATTCTCATATGTTGGTCGCAAAGTGGAGACTCGAGCGATATACCTTGAAGTACTTACTCCTCTCCGGATCGGTTGCACACTTGATTGGTAGTGGAGGCGATATTTTACCTATCCTCTTCTTGAATAAAGCAGTTCAAGGTGCAGGACTTGGGATTTTAATCCAAATATGTACAATCATGTTTTATTTTATCAAAGTAAATTATGTTTAGATAGACATTCAAGTTTTCATGACAGATTAAGAGTTTCTTAACCATAGTGATTAGAACACAAATATGTGGGTATTAATAGAATTTATATATTACGTATGTATCTAATTTATATATACATAGACCCATATAATATGCATATGTATATACATATATATTATACATATGAAAATATACATTATATAATATATTAGGAGACTCGGATAAAAATGTGAGCAGTGGAATATGAACACTTGTACTGATTTTGGAGTCCATCTTCACGTCATGTTGTATGCTATTGGATATCCATTGGGTTGGCTGCGATTTGGGCATCAAGTTGAGGTGGAGATAGTATCGTCAACAATCATGGGGATGTTAAATATGTTTGTGCTAACAACAGTCACTGGATTTGCCTCTTACATTGTATGCTCGTTCGGAGGCACTGTATTTTATACATTAGCTTCAATTTTAATGTCAGTGATCTTTTTTTGTAGATGTTGGTGCTCCCGAGAATTCGAACATAGAAACCGAGGACGAACAACAGGAAGTGCTTCCCTCGTTTAGAATATGGAAGTATATCCATAAGGTTAAGCTCGTTGTAGATCTTTGTTGCTTTTTACCTGCGTACAAACACTCCTACTCGGTAGGAATTGTCTTCAATACAAGCATGCCTTTCTTTTATGCTTAGGGCTGTTTCAATTTGCATATACTTGGGCTGAAGTTACTTTCTATTCTTAATAAACATGAATCTAGCCATTTCTCTAATTCACTTGGCGAAATTTCAATACATTCTGTTAATATACCATTTGGAAATGTGCTCGAATAATAACTGATAATCGAAACTATGACAGTCGGCCTCGTGACTAACTTATGAGCTAAGCTGCTCAGATGATCGATGTGAGGCACACAAAGCTTGGGGGAAGTGATGAAATACATATACACAGATAATTAATATTTGGGTAAAGTGTATCTAAGTTATCGATTGATTATACCCAATTGCATCGACTATTCATGCATACCGTTCAAATTCACGATGATCATATGTATTAGTTATTAGCATTGCCTAAGGTATGTAATATCATCGAACCTATTATGATATTACCCGTAACTATATTAGTCTAATTATCGATTTCTCTAACTACGTGCATGTGCGCACAGTTGAAATGCAATAGAACCGACTAATGAAGTACAAATGAAAAGTAAAATATAAGATTCATACATCACCAAGAAATTTCTGTTCCCATGACGAATTAATACTACCTGGAATTATCGGTTTGAGCTGAAAGGTAAGACGATAATTCATTCTATATGGTTCGGTCAATGTTGCATGGCTGCAGGGAGCTCTTGCGCAGGATTGCATGAGTCAATCAATTAATATTGCACAACAATCTAAACCACACCAACTCGATTGGTTAACTTAGCTGGCAGCCAATCTATTCATGTAGGGTTCCCCATCCGTACATATTAATTATTATCACAGTTCAATGCCCCACTCATCGTTTTGCCATGTACGCTGCCGAATTACGAAATGATTATCATAATATGTTTAAATGGTTTAATTATTATGATAATCATTGCAAATAGCGGAATGATTATCATAATATGGTTGAGGGTAGTCCTAGCCACAGTTCAGGAACCGGTCGGTTCCGAACTTTCCTTTGGACGGTTTAGGAGCCGTTTGAAATTGGACGGTTCGGGTTCGAAACTACGGTTCCGTCCGGTTCTAAATCATTCGGTTCGATTTTTATTTAAATTACATTTAAAATTAAATTTAATATGCACAATTTTAAAATATATAATTAAAAATTAAGAGAACTGTATCCTCTTGAGGTTTAGAAGAATTAAAATTTAGATAGTTCTCTTTATTCGATCATGTATTTACAAAGTAAAAAATACAATGTATGTATATATTTTTTAATTTTAAATTCGAATGGTTAAAAAGGGGAAAAGATGGTTGGAAGGGGGGGAGCTGGCAAAAATTCAATTTTTTTTTATTTTGCTTTCCCGCTGGTTCCGGTTTCTGAGGCCGGATGAATCAGCCCTGAACATTAGACCTCACGATTCGGGGCCAGTTCCGAGCCCAAACCGATTCGGGGCCAGTTCCGGGCCCAAACCGACCCGTGGCCAGGACTAGTTGAGGGTAATATTTTAAAAAATCTACCAATATTTTCCCAACTAGATTTTGAAAACCTGGGAACGGTTAATTCCCTGCCTCGTGGCATTTTCAAAAGGAACACAAAGATTTCAGAAATGGTCACTCGGGGCACTTATGTTGTCCAGAGCACTGACCACAAAACTAGCAACTCCACTGGAAATAAAGGAAATTATTTCAACTCCTCGTCTCGTTTTTCATATGTACTTAACTTTACAAGAAAGCCTTCGTGCAGCGGTGATACAGTTTCAGTATTACCATGTAGTATCACAAGACTATAAGAGTTCGTCATATTTGTAATTTTATAATAATAAATTTAGATTACAAAACATACATTCAAATCCTTAGTTTTTGAGCTAAAAATCTCTAAGAAATCCTAAAAAATTGATGTTGGACAATTCTTAACATATTTTTCAACTTTCATTGATTGAGGCTAAATTTCATATGGTGTTTAGAGTTTTTTTTTGGGTTTTTAATTGTCAAGCTAACCAATTAGGGATGGATTTGAAGGGGAGCAAACACGTTTAATTAACCCTTGGACCTGGGAGAAACTATCAGATATTATATAAATTTTATTTACATTATCCCTTTTTGGGTTAAATTATCTTATACTGGAGAAGGGATTTTATGAAACGATATCAACACGGGGCAATATTAATGTGGTACATAAAAATTGAACTTCCGATATTTTAGGGATTTTTTATCTTTTTATGTTTCAAAAAAATCCTAAAAATAGTCTCATCTTATTAATTGGTACCACCAAGTCACTATTATCACCTGTATTCTCTCTTTATCTTGACCCTTGAATTCCTTTTGTTCTATTGCTTCAATTCGACCCCTTATATTCATTTTCTAGACCCAACAAGATAGACTTCAATTACAGCCATTGAAAATCAAGTTTATTCCTCCAAGTCCGAATAATCGAGAGAATATAAACAAACCGTTCGTCGAATAATTCATATAAGTCATTGGCATAAGAAAGTACATATTTCGAGTTATCACTTCAAACCCAATTTTATTCTATAATTTTTATTAGTTGGTGTCACTGTTTAAAGATTGTCGCATAATAATATCGTGACATACAAGACTTTCTCCCATTTGAGGAGAAGAATCTAAGACTCTGTGACTGCAGAAGTGCTCCTTCTGGATGGGAAATAATATTTCCCACTTTAAAAGTGGTCCATATGGACCAACGATGCATAGCAACGATGTCTCTGTTTGATAATCACGTTCTAGTGCATGAAATTACTTAAAAGTTATTCCATGTCCCGAACAAGACAAAGAAGAGAGGATACATATTGCTGCAAACCATTATGACCAGGATTTATTCAATGATTCAACTAATCTTCATCTAAAATTGATCGAGTTTTGTTCTTATTGAGCTAACCCAACTCGAATATGAATTATTTACAGTGAACTAAACTTGCAAATATCGGGCGGTGCAAACAAGAAAAGAAAGAATTGCTATCAAATCGACACTGGTTCGAAGAATAATCTAAAGCATCACCTCTAATACTTAGCATTGCTCACTTTCATAGTATACATCCTTTTCTCTTACAATATGATTATAATCCATGTTTGATGATACATAGTTCTATATAGTTGTGATTAATATATTGATCCATTTTTTTTCCTTCAGTGTAACAAGGAGACACGTAAATCTATAAATAGTAGAAATAAGATAGGATAAAAGGGATAAGGAAAGTCTCACTGGTGAGATCTACCCGTGATTTCTAGGTCACAGAATGAGAGTAGTATCAACCGTATCAATAATTGACGCAGTTCATGCTTTCCGAAATTTGCACATAAGGATTTCAAGCTCTAAATATAAGATTAATGAAAGTTATGTATGTATTCTATACAATAAAAAGTGTTATTTGATTATTACAGGACAAGCGAAAATGTCTCAGTTAAAGAAAAATAAAAAAAGGAAACATCAGACGGTTGTCAAACACGAGCACAGACTGAAGAGCGTCGAGCTCTGCCTATTCCACACGTGTCTGACCGCCAGGTAGACTACGTGGTCAATGGAAAATAGAACCACCAACACCACCCAAACCGAGCCAAATATTTATTATACCAACAATATCCTTTCGGTGAAATTTGGCAGGAAGGAATTGGGGAATCGAATGGAATAGATTTTTACTCTTTAGTTCAAGATTTTCATGTGGTTTTGTGATTAAAAATTTCATGAGTGCTCATTCCACTACTCTTATCAAATTTATGTCAAATTCATTATTCTTATTCTTAAGATTAACCCAAAAACTGATAAATGCTCATAATATTATTAATTTTTTATTCTATAAAATCAATTCCATTCCTTTCTATTGTTTCCTACCAAACATAACCTTCCTGTATGATCATACGTAATGGTCATCATTAGGTCTGGCAATCTGTGTCGTGTCGTGTTTAAACGTGTCGTGTCTAAACGTGTTCGGGTTAGAGACTCCGATGATCTGGACATGAC
>JAOYND010200705.1:0-26692 GCA_025802135.1 Lagerstroemia fauriei
TAATTTTGAGAAACAGATGGGGCCACTTTACCATATTGTGAAGTATATATAATATCGGGTATGAAGAACATATAATCAAGAAGCTCTCATAGATAAGGTGAAGGGGAGTATTGGTACGAACCATGCCAAAAATGTGATAAAACTCAACATCAAGTATGATATAAACCTCACCAACATGTGATGAAGCCCTTATGCGATTAAGGTCCCTAAGAACTAATCCTTGTCAAGCTCGAATGGTGGAATCTCGACTCATTATCGATAAGGAGGTAAAAGCCTTGATATATTGAAAACACTGAAGATGAATACCATGGATAATTTCGATAAATTCGAAGGTTCTAAAAGGACCAAAGAAAATAAACTTACTCTTATTGATCCATTATCTAAATAAATGTCAGTACAAGGTAATCCTCTTCAATATTTATAGACGCTTAATGACAATATAAATATGGTAAATATATTCTAATAAATATCCTAAAGATATGGTAAATATTCTCTAATTATACTGTCGACAAATTTGGAATTCATACCCTAGGATTAAGGGAAAGAATTATTCAACCCTTATTAGAATCTATCAGTCCCTAATTGTTAAAGATTTGATTATTGATTTGAGAGAAATTCAAGGGTTTAGCCCTTTTTATTTTCCTATCTTTACCTATTTAAAGTTGTGTGTTCAGTATTTTTCATATCAATGAAAGAGAATATTTTTCCTCTCTCCCTCTATATTCAATTGCATGGTAACAGAGTGCCACCGCGCATGCGTTTGCCCCTATTTAATTAATTTCATGCAATGGGCCTTGAAAAACTAATGCGGCCCATGCGTGGAGATACTAAGTAATAAATAACAAATCATGTCGTTATCGGACATGTTAACCTTTTGGAGCAAACGATTATGGCAACTTCCAATTCTATTATGGTGCTAGAGCATTAGGGCTTGATCATGAATTTTAATGCCACCATGGTTGGCTCCAGTTTAGTCTCTTCTGGTCTTAGCGACATTGTGATATCTTTGAAGTGAGGTTTTCAGCCAGCATCTGTTTCTTTTTCAAAGAATTCTCTTCAAATTACCATTCACAAATTAAATGAAAAAAATATCCCGAGTGGTCTTAGTCCGTGCAGTTGGTAATAGACGGCAAAGGGAAGCTCGACTATTTAAATGGCTAAGTAAAACTACCGACAACTGATAATCAACTCTATGGATCCGGTGGTCGAAAAACCATTCATGCTCCTATCGATGGCTTGTGATGTCTGGAAAGCTGTTCGGGAGACCTATTCAGATTTGGACAATCACTCTCAACTATTTGAACTAAACTCCCGGATGTGGAAGATGCAGCAAGGTGAACGTGAGGTAACAACCTATTATAATGACATGATGTCTATTTGGCAGGGGTTGAATTTATTCGATGAAGAAGAATGGGAAAGTCCCGCTGACAGTGCTCGATACAAGAAGAAGATTGAAAGAGGCCAGGCATTTTCTTTCTTGGTTGGCCTAAATAATGAACTCGATGAAGTTCGTGGACGGATACTAGGGTGAAAACCCCTACTTACTATTAGAGAAGTTTTTTTAGAAGTGTGTAGAGAGGAGGTACGACGACAAGTGATGTTGAGGAATGGTAATGAGGCAGAAACTGAGACCGAAGGATCAGCCCTTATGACCAAAAATGCTGACTTAGAAGGAGAAAATAGAGGAAGAAGGCAGAGACCTTGGTGTGACCATTGTAGAAGGCCATGGTATACTTGGGAAACCTGCTGGAAGTTGCACGGCAAACTAGCGAGTTGGAAGAAAAAGCCAGGCAGTGATAACAAGTCAGAAGGAGATGTCCGAGCATTTCATGTGAGCAATTCGGATCCAGTGCAGCAAACAGCCTCAGAATCCCCTCCTCCTTTCACAAAGAAACAAATAGAGCACCTATATAAAATGTTTCAGTCTCAATCTCTAGGCAATTCTAACCCCTCTTATTCTCTTGCTCAGTTAGGTAATTTTTTCACCGCAGCTATTACGTGTACCAAATCTAATGGTTCCTGGATATTACAATCACATGCCACTAATCATATGACCGGTATTTCGCACGTCTTTTCTTAATATACACCTTGTGCATAAAATTAAAAGGTTAAAATTGCAGATGGCTCCTTTGCTAGTATTGCTGGGAAAGGAACAATCTCTATTTCTCCTTCTATAAACCTTGAAGATGTTCTGCACATTCCTAGCCTATCATACAATCTCTTGTCAATCAGTAAATTTCGAGTATTCTCATTGTGAATTTTAGGATTTAACCTCGAGGGACATGATTGGGGGTGCTGAATAGGACGGTGGCCTCTACTTCTTCAATAATAGATCAACCTTTGGAAGGCAAGACGGGAAGACTTGTTTCCAATTTATGTTTCTGGTGATAATGAAATAACGTTATGGCATTATCGATTTGGACATCCTAACTTTCAATATTTAAAGTATTTGTTTCCCAAGTTATTCTTGAATAAAGATTATTCAATGTTTCAGTGTGAATTTTATGTAAAACATCATCCTGCTATTTTTCCCTCTCAACCATATAGAAGGTCGAAACCATTTACATGATTCACAGTGATGTTTGGGGTCGTTCTAGAGTGACAACTCTTTCTGGAAAATGTTGGTTCATTACTTTCATTGATGATCACACTACGGTCACTTGGGTGTTCATTTTAAAAGAAAAATCCAATGATGAAACTGTGTTTAAAAATTTTTACAACATGGTTGAAACACAATTTTATACTTAGATTAAAATTTTTCGAAGTGGTAATGGAAAAAAAATTTCAACAGTGTATTAGGGAACTTTTTTGTTGAGAAAGGGATTGTACATCAATGTTCAAGTAATAATGCAACTCAAAAAAATGGAGTAGCTGAAAGAAAAATAAACAATTCCTTGAAGTTGTTAGAGCCTTAAGTTTTAAAACTAAAGTTCACAAATATCTTTGAGGGGAAGCCGTTTTAATAGCCATTTACTTGATTAACATATTGCCTGCACGAATTTTGAATTTTCAAAAACATATACAGGTTTTCATTGATTGTTTTCTAAACTTTCGGCTTATAATAGGCATCCCCTTAAAAAGTTTTGGAAGTATGGTCTTTGTTCATAATCATGACCATAAACGTTCAAATCCTGGTCCAAAAACACACAAATGTATTTTTGTAGGTAATCCCAATAATCAGAGAGGTTACAAATGCTTTGGTTCGGTTTTGAAAAAGATGTTTGTGTCTATTGATGTTACGTTTTTTAAAGGAACCTCATACTACAACTCCCATCATTAGGGGGAGAACAACATTAGTGAAGATATTTTTTAGATGATTCAAAGTTAATGGTCGAATTTCTTGACAATGGTATTTCTCACAACCTGACACTAAAAGAAAACGAGATGGAAAATGCAAAATTAGTGAAAACAGATAAATTAGATTTTGAAAATGGTGATCATGAGTAACCTGTTGTTATGCCATCTCAAAATGAAAAATTTGAAACATCTAAGCTGTATTTGGAATGGTATAATGCTGTATTTGGTTTGTAGGAATAGGAATAACTATTCCATGTTTGGTTGGGGGTTTAAATATTACCTGGAATAGCTATTCCGGATTCTATGCTAAATAGAGGGGGAATAGTATTCTCCATTAAGACATAAGAAATGGCTATTGCTGATTGGAATATGAACGGAATGATCAAACTGCCCTCAGTGAACATTCAAATTTTCCATTTCTACCAACTAGCCTTAGCCCTGCTCGAACCAGTGACTTGCCTCCGTCATCAGCCCTTTGCCACTGCCGACGACTTCTCCACACCTCCGCAGAGCCGCACCAACCCTCCTAGTATCTCCCCGAACCCAGTCGAAACCCCCTTAGCACCCTCGACCATCGAACCCCCTTAGCAAACCAACAACCTCGATCTAGCTAACTAGGAGACCGAGACAATGATCCAGTAACACCGAGACAACGATGCAGCGACGAGTGCAACCGTGCCTCTCGTCTGGCGATGAGCAGATCATGTCCGGCGATGAGCATAGTCGGGGGGCTCGACGGTGGGTGCTCAGCTCAACCTATCTCCCTACCTTGTACGAGACGAAGACGATGAACAGTGCCAGTGCTATTCATGACTTTTTATTTTTATTATTTTTTAAAATTTTTAAAATTTAGTTTTTCATAAAAATAAAATAAAAATAATTAAAATATTATAAATACAAAATATTTACTTGAGGTTAATTTTGTCTTTGTTCTTATCATATTTCTTATCATTTTATTTCCTGCAACCAAACAATACATTTTTATTTCTCATTTAATTTTATTCTTTGTACTATTCATTATCTCTATCTATTTTATTCCTCATCTATTTTGATCCTATGAATCAAACACACCATAAAGGTCTCTTATATATTCAAAGGAAGATTCAGTAGGGAAAAGAAGAAGCCCTACTCCACAGCATCACTAAGAAACTAATCAAAGGTTGGATCATGAAATCATGATAGTTTTGTTCCTTCAGGTTATTCTGAGTCAAATTCTTCTAATCAACTTGATATTCCCATTGCTCTTAGAAAAGGGGTTAGATTTTGTAGTCAAATTTTGTGTCTTATAAAAGTATTTCACCCTCATATCATGCATTTCTTTCATAAGTGTTGAGTATATTTATTCCTAATAGTATCCAAGAGGCTCTAAATATTCCTAAATGGAAGGAAGCTGTTCTTGAGAGACAAGAGCATTGGAGAAGAATGCTACATGAGAGAAAGTGGATCCGCCAGATGGAAAAACAACTATTGGATGTAAATGGATATTTACCTTGAAGTACAATGCATATGGATCCTTGGAGAGATACAAAGCTCGCCTAGTATCCAAAGGCTTTACTCAGACATATGGAGTTGACTACTCCGAGACCTTCTCTCCAATGGCAAAGTTAAACACGCTTTGGATACTCTTGTCTATTGCAGCTAATCATGATTGGTTATTGAATCTTAAAAAATTTGAACATAATAGGAAGGAAGCAACCAAATTGAAGATAGTGTGAATGGTAACGAGCCATTCCGGAGAACTCTATGAGACCGACTTAGTTTAACTTATTATTGCGTAATCTTAATTTTGCTCGAGGACAAGCAAAGGTCCAAGTTTTGGGTGTATTATGAAAACTTCACAATTTATTTATCCATTCATGACTTAGATTTATGAAGCAATTGTAATTTTAGGCCACTATATAATCATTTAGGTTATTTACAAGTATAAGTTATTTTGGGATGCAACAAATTTAAAACAAATTTTCTCAAATTCTCTGCATGTGAGATGTAACAAATAATACATCAATTGAAAGCTTATTGAGTCAAGATTTCAACCTATTAAACGAATCATAAATCAGAGTTGATACGAGCGAGTTACGGTTGGAAAAAAAAACTACGCAGAGTATGTCAATTCGAGAATATATCGATAGATTACAATTCCTTCCCTATTTAAGGGTATCACTTCAGCCGCATGGGGACACGACTTTTACAGCATTATTCAGTATATTTAGAGTATTTTGCAAGATTAATGGTCGCACTTCATGCGATGAAAAAAGAGAGGGACTTGTTTATGTTAGTAAAGAAGTGATTGAGAGATTCTGCTTCTCCATTATCTTGGGTTTTCATTATCCCTTCTTTTTCTTTGTTTTCATGATGTTGTATTATTTTTTGACTCTTGGATCTTTATTTTTTATTATGAGCTAAACCCCATATACATAGAAATGGAACCTTATTCGATATTTTAAGTTTAAGTTCAATGCTGTCATGTGTATGATTCTATCAGGCGCCTCCTTAGTATTATTTATGCGTGTCTCGTTCTTTATTTTTTGACTTGATCATCTATTAGAATGACCCTGAGATCAAAATTAGCCTACAGAGAGGGGTTTGAAATCACGTTAGAGAGTGCTTAATTTAGGTTAATTCGTATCAAGAGGTGGAATTATTAGTCTTGAGTATATCAAAAGGTGATTTGCACCCTAGATAGCCAATTAGGGTTGGTTAATATGGGTCTTTCAACATTAATTATCGAGAGATTGAGTGGGCTAGTATCATCCACTTAAGCACGTTCTTATGACATTGAGAGATGTACAAGGATACTTTGATGATACCATAGAATTCTTGGTTAATAACATGGTAGGATTAATTGCATGAAATTAGACCTTGACTTAAGAATAGAATTAGAAGAAGTTGTGAATCCTATGTACATTAATTGATTGAGATCTGTTTATGTGCTTTCCAATTTATTTACCTACTTTCTCTATTTGCTTCCTATTTGAATTTGATTGACTTGGCTTGGAATGGTGGTGCTAATTTTATTGCGTAATAGTGGTTAATAGTTCTCGTGGGAACAGTACTTTACTCATCTATTGTACCTGATAGCGATACTTAAGACTAAAATTAGGAGAAGTTGAGAATACTATGTACGTTAATTAATTGAGATTTGTTTATTCACTTTCCAAATTATTTACTTCCTTTCTTTGTTTGCTTTATGTTTGAACTTGATTGACTTGGCTTGGAAATAATCGTGTTAATTTTAGTGCATGGTGATTAAGAGTTCTCGTGGGAACGATACTCTGCTCATTGTATATTACTTGTTAACGATACATACACTTGCGTGCACATTTACATTCATACTAGGCAACATCAATGCTCAATAAACCATCGTTGCTCAACCGTCTCCTTCCCTTCAATCAGATGAAGGAGGCTACCCAGACACAGAGACTGATGGCGATATGGCGGACTAAGCTTACTCTAAGAGCCCTTGTTCTCCATTTCTTTCATTAGCATTTCATCATCATTATCATCATTTTTTAAAATAGTTATAGATATTGTGTAAATGCTTCTTGTTAAAGTTCTTATTTGCTTTTCTTCCATATATGCACTTGTGTGGTTTCATAATTATTTCATGAATTGGTTTGCCATTAACTTGGGTCTATACTGGCTCGACATAAAGTGTCAATAAGCTCATCTCCATACATAAATAAGGTACATATTTAACAATTATAGAATTAATTGTAGTGTTTCGGTGATACTTTTCTTGGCTCCCCTGAGTCGCTGTACTCAATTTTCTTATTTCCAAATCGTGTGATGCTTTGTTGAATCATGAGGGTTTACCCCATTCGACGATTGTGCCAGTATGGTTTAATCACTTCCAAACTTCCTCGTTGATTCAATTAGTAGGGTTAATTTTCTCTTGCTTTAAGCTATCATGCAATTGTTTACAAACCAAAAGAAAATTAAGGTTTATTTTGTTATGCATAACATTATTGAGCTCATACCTAGATTTAAATTTAGACTATAGAGTAGACTTGCATGGCAAGAAGGAGGAGCTCTGGTTTGCTTGAAGGACCATCCCTTGAGGTGCCCTGGCTCGTTGATGCAACAGATCCTCTTTGAGTTCCTAATCTTGATGAAAATGTTGTCAAGACTCACGTTCCTGCAGCACTGGCTAGCATGGAGTTTGCGAAGATTGAGCATAAGGTGAGAAGGAAAAAGAAGGGAAAGTAGGTTTTGAATGATGGGCTCCTGATCACGGGTTCAATCGAGCCCTTGGACTCTAGGACCGAATGGTAAGCAACGAAAGGGTAAGTATCGGCCCTATCTCAGCCAAACTGCTGAAGGTGGTACCGACATCAATGTCGATCGATCAATATTTCGAGTAGGCTAGCAGATTCTATTGGAGGGATGCTCCTTTGGAAGGCGTAAGGTTACAACTTCCTGTGGACTAGGACATTGCCGAGTCTCTGTGGAGGAAAGAAGATGCTCTCGAATTTTTTCAACTAGTTTGTCACTACTCCGGGTCAAATAAGAGAGGTGACAAAGTGGCAATTGAACGAAGAATTCACTACAAATAGTGGTGCAGTCTACATTGAAGGTATTATTCACAAGTTATTTGTTTCAATATTATTTATGAGTGTACTGATATTTTACACCATGACATCAAAAGGGTTAGAGGAGGGAGCCGACGGCATTATGTAAGACAACAAAATCAAGCACTGGCCATGGAAGCGACTTTGCAAATTGCTTCTCGAAATCTATATGCTTAAGACAGAGCGGCAACAAGCCCTGGGGTGACTAAGTAAGGAGGAATTGAAGCAAGTGAATTTTGAAAGTGATAATAATGAAGCGAACTTCTTTGCAGAACCATCCGTATAGACTTTGAGGAAGTCGAAAGGCAAGCTGGAGAAGGTGGATGCTAAGTAGGCACTTCGACCAAATCACGACAAATTAAATTTCCAATTAGAGAGGAAGATCAAGGCCCCTTAGAGACAAAGTCGACAAGTGGATGCTTCTCCACAACCAGGGGTGTTCATAATTCAGTTCTGTTCGAAAAGCCATTTTGAACCAAATCAAACCACATTTTTGGTTCAATTCTGCTCGGCAGTATAGGAGCCGAACCGTAACCACTTTAAAAAGAAAAAAAATCAAATTGTCTAAAACCGGTTTGAACGATTTAGTTAACTGGTTAACCGATATTTGCAATTTTTAGTTAACTTGCCTAAATTAGTGCCAAATTGTTAACTAATTTTTTTTATATAAATAAATAGTATTCAATATATAAAACACAAATGGTTCGGCTCGGTTCAGTTCAAAATTAACCGAACCGAATCGCAAAAATCTAATTGATTAAATATTTTAGCTTAAAATTTTATTTTTAAAATTTTATTTATTTTATTTTGTTTAGTTGTTAAATTAGAAAATGGTTCGGCTAACCATAATTAACTGAACCAATTATATCAGGCAATTAGCCAAACCAATTATATCAAGTAATTAACCGAACCTCTTCTTGACAAAAAACTAAACTGTTAGCAAACCGATTTGGATGGTTCGATTATTTTTGGTTCAGTTCGATGCAGTTCAACAATTTGATTTGGATTTTTTTTTATTTTTTATGTACAGCCCTGTCCACAACAAAACAAAGGAAGAACGGAATGCATTGTAGAAGACCTGCCCTACCTTGCAGGGTGAATAGCCACCATACAAGTTCTCGCTTATCCTCCTCAATTAATAGTTGACTTGTAAGTGACTCTCTTGAGTCCTGAACCCCAAAACGCGTAAGGAGCCAAACATAAGATGTGGCCTTCTGATGCTTAATTCAACAACGTGTTCATCTGTTAGGAAGAGTGATGAAAATAGTGAAGGTGAAAGCTAATATAGAGACTAGAGGCTTACCCGTGCTACGCAAGTTAAGTGTAATACCAATAAAAATTATTAGAAGGCCTAATGGTTCCCTCACTAGACCCCCAAATGGGTGATCCAAGGTTCGAATCCCAGGTTGGGAGGGTCGACAAGAATTTTCCCAGGGATCCCGACCCGACCGCAGATTAGTCTCGAGGTGCACTTCGGCTGGCCTGGGGATACTCCGTGGGGCAAACAAAAAAAATTATTAGAAATATCTATTCATGCACGATTGAAGGGAGCTATAAAAGTGTATTTGTATTAATAAAATTATTATTTTTCAAGTAAAAATAATATATACTTAACTTTTAAATTAGATAGATATAAAAGTATATTATATAAATGAATTTGGAATTCGTAATTTGCATGTACGGCTCTATGTGAGAATAAAATGAGATAATTAAATATAAATTTATTAGAAAGAAAAAAGAACGTGAAGAAAGAAGAGGATTAGTGTTTTAAGTGCGAGAAAAAAGGGTAGAAAGTTAGTAGTTATATATGTCAAATTTACGATCTTACCCTCATTTTATTTCAACTTAAGGGCTAGCAATATTTCAATATATATGCACAAGGGCATCTTTGAAAAGGAAAAAGTCTCTTCCCTTAAAGTAATAATAATAGATAATATAGATGAGAAAAATTTATCTATAATGGTTGACTAATGAGAAAGTGACATGTGGCTTATGGGTTACTGACTAATGAGAGAGTAACATATAGATTGTTTGTCCTTACTAATTTTTTTTTTTGCTAAGTAACAATATCCGTATATTAAAAATGCAGTCAATTACAGCTAGGTTAGGGGGTCTCTATGGGCTTCAGCACAAAAAAGCCCACTATATGTCCTTAAGCTTGATATGATCGATGAAGGGCTTTAGAAGCAAAAATACAATCCTCGACACCATCGAAAACACAGAGACCAGAGTTTGCTAGTTCTGAGATTGTCATCCCTTCTCTAACCCTAGATAATCTATCAGCAACTAGATTATCATTCCTACTTATCCATGTACAATCCCATGTCTCAAAAGCTTGCAGGTAAACTTGGATATCTCTGACAGCACTTCTAATTTGCAGAGTGGGTCTTCTGATTCCATTAACTGCTTCGATTAGCACCAGGGAGTCCGAGAAAAGCTTGATCCTTTTCCAGTTCCTTGCACTCGCTAGTTTAATTGAGATAAGCATGGCTTTGGCTTATGCATGTAGAGGACTGACGACTTGCTTTCTCTGTCTCGAAGCATCGAGCACCCTTCCATGATGATCCACTGCAACTCCAGCCAGTCCAGCACTGTCGTCCTTCCAAGGTGCATCTGTGAACACGCCTACTACTCCTGGAGAGATTTGCCTGATAGCACTTTTGTTTTATTCTTCTGTTGGGTCTGCTGTCCTGTCTCTCTTTGCATGGCTTTTTCTGTGCTCTCTGTATTATCTAAATTAGCAATAAATTCACTCAGGGAAGGGTTTAAGGAATCATGTAAGACTTTGTTAGGCATTTCCCATAAGTAATAGAGTAGAATTGCAGCATAACAAATAAACTCATATGGGTTAATCATATCAGCCGTAAAAGACCTTGGAGGATCAATAATGAAATTGACTAGACTCATTAGCGAGTCTACTAGATGTGGTATGGACCAGAGCTTCCATGGTAATTCTCTCCAACTGACTCTATAAAATAAGCACTTGCTGAAGAGATGCTTAAATTGGTCAGAGCCTGTCTTGCAAACAGGACATAACATGTCATTATTTGCAAACCATGGGAGACATTCATTCACCATTCTTCATAAGTGGATTTTAAACCTATCATGGATTTTCAAACTCCATAGTTTTTTCCATAGGTTCATGTTAGAGTCTGAAAATCTGTGTTTCAAATCTAGGAGATAAAATGATTTTACAGAGTGTTCTCCTCCAGGGTTTTCTATCCAGATGAGTACGTCATCTGATTCTTCTGTGGTCAATTGTATCTTCATGATAGCATTTATGGTATTATCATCAAATAGCTACTTGATAGCTTCAGTATTTCATCTTTTTGGCTCAGTCAGAATAAGGTCACATACCTTGAGGTCTTGATTTAAATATGATGACTGAAGAACTGACTGAGTTGGAGTAAAAGTACCTGGAATCCATTTGTCTGACCATATCTTGGTGGATCTGCTATTTCCAATCTTTATACAGCTTCCTTTGTGTAGTGTGTCCTTACACTCTTGCAACCCTTTCCAGATACTTGACTAATGGCTTTTTATTCTGTGAGAGGAATCCAAAAAGTTTCCATACCTTGCTTTCATTGCTTTCATTGCTAGACTGTTAGGTTCTCTTGAAAGTGCCCAAGCTGTTTTTGAAAGAAGAGCCTTGTTTTGGTCTTTTGCCTATCTAAAACCAAGTCCTCCAAACTCCTTAGGTTGATAAAGATATTCCCAGCTTTTTGGAGCAAAGTAATGGTTAGTGTAGTCCAATTTTCCCCACCAAAACTTGTAGCTCAATTGGTTAATTTTCTTGCATGTTTTCTTAGGCAGTTTAAACAAGGACATAGTGTAATTTGGGACACTATCTAATTTGGGACAAAGTTGCCCTACCCGCCCATGACAAAGATTTTGTTTTCTAGGAAGCTACTTTTGCTTTTAATTTCTCAATAATGAATTGAAAGGATTCAGCTCTTTTTCTTTTCAAAAACAGAGGATTTCCAAGATACTTTGTGTCCATTCTTAACTTTTTTATCCCCATGATCTGTTTTGCTTCTCTCCTAATATAGGCTGGGGTGTTTTTTGAAAAATGTAAGCTAGATTTTTTGAAATTTATCTGTTGGCCACTCCAAATACAGATTTTTTTCTAAAATGGCTCTACAGTTTGTGATTTCATTCACCCTAGCCTTGCTCATGATTATTAGATCATCAGCAAAGAACAGATGAGAGATTGTTGGACCCTTTTTGCTGAATTTAACTCCCTTTATAACCTTCCTCTGTTCAGCATGGTATAGTAATCTTGACAAAGTTTCCATAAGGATTATGAAAAGACAAGGAGATAGTGGGTCACCTTGTCGGAGTCCTCTAGCTGGGCTAAAGAATCCATGGGGGGAGCCATTTAGAAGTATTGACATGGAGGTAGTTGAAATACATTGTTGGATCCATTGGACAAATTGTGCATTGAAGCCCAAATTTTTAAGGATTGCTAAGAGGAAGCTCCATTCTACTCTATCAAAGGCCTTTGATAAGTCAATTTTGATAGCTGGCCAACCATTTCTTGCCCTTGACTTTTTCATAAACTACATAATTTCTTGGGCCAAAATACCATTTTTGTTTATCCATCGGCCTTCAACAAAAGCAGTTTGGTTTGGAGCTATAATTTTCTCTAGAAAAGGCTTTAGTCTATTAGCAAGGATTTTGGATATCACTTTATAGCAAACATTTCCCAAGCTAATAGGTTTAAAGTCATCAAAGGTGCATGCTCCTTTTGTTTTGGGGATTAATGTGATAAATGTACCATTCCATTGTTTAAGAATGTAACCCCCTTTAAAAAAACTTTGGACTGCTTCCGGACATACCATTTGGTCCTTGTGCTTTTAAGGAGTGCATTTGTTTGACTGTTCTGTATATTTCCACCTCTGTTGGGATTTTGGTGATGATTTTATTTTCCTCTTCCCCAATAACTAGATGAAATAACTCCTCAATGTCTTCTGGAAACTCCGGGTGAGTTGATGTGTATAGCTCTTGGAAGTTCCTTACAAAATAATTCCCAATCTCTTCTCTTCCATATTCTCATTCTTGATCAGCCGTTTTAATAGTAGTTATCTGGTTCTTTCTTCTTCTTATCACTGTCGATAGATGAAAGAACTTGGTGTTCCTATCTCCTTCTTGTACCCACAGCTCTATGGATTTCTGTCTCCAAAGGAGATCCTTTATTGCCAGTTGTTCCTCTAGCTCAGTTTGTAATGCTGTTTCTATTTTCCTGTTTTCTAGCGTAGGCTCCTTTTGTTGAATATCATCCAAGTCCTTTTGTATCTGTTCTATTTTCTGGTCACATCAACCAAAGGTCTCTTTGTTCCATTTCTTCAGCTCAACTTTTGTTCTTTTAATTTTTCTAGAAAAAGAAAACTGTTTCGAACCTACTCTTGTACCAGCCCAAGCCTTTTGAACTATCTCATGACTCTATTTTGATCATGTCCAGATGGCTTCAAACCTGAATGGTCGAGGCTTGGTCTCATTTTCCATCCAAAGCTGAAGAAAGATTGGATTATGATATGATCTTGCTGCTGGGAGGTGAGTAACTCCAACTTTTGGGAAGCTTAACCTCCATTTCTCATTTCCCAGGGCCTTATCCAACCTTTGTCTGATATGTGCCAGGCCCAACCTTTTGTTTCTCCAAGTAAAATGGTTACCCGTAAAACCTAAGTCTATACATCCTGAATTTGAAATGCAATCTTCCAAGCAATTACTAGAGCTACTGGCTAAATGTCTGCCTCCTTTCTTTTCAAAAGAATTTGTTACCTCATTGAAATCACCTATTAATGCCCATGGTTCTGAAATGCTATCAGCCATTTTGATTATATCCTCCCAAAAAGATGATTTAAGGTTGGAGTGAGGAGGTCCATAAACACATGTCAAGAGCCATTTTGAGGGGAGAACTTCATGATCTATGCTTACATGAATAACAAATGAGTTTTTGTTAAGAATTTTTACCTCAAGTTCTTCCTGCCACAACAAGCATAGCCCTCCAGTAGTATTTGTGGCCTCCACACAGCACATGCCCTTCATATTTAATCTTCATGCCACTTTGCCACACCGCTCCTCGTTTACTTTAGTTTCTGCAAGAAAAATTAGACCGGGTTTGTACTCCGATCAAGAAAAATTAGAACGGGTTTGTCGGGTTCCCTCCTATACCCCGACAATTCCAAGCTATCATGCTCATGGTGACTGCGGGGGCATGATAAGGCCCGCCTCCTCGGCCATTTTGACTTGATCGGAGTCTGAGTTATCTTTGAGCTCCTCCACTAAGTAGTTATTTCTCTTCAAGTGTTCTTCCTTTGTGACATGCCCTGAATCCAATACCATCACCGTATCTTTATTTGCTTGGAGTTTTTGGAGATAAACTCCGTAAGCTGAACTATTCCCCCACATGTTCCTTAGATCCATTTCAATTTTCCTCTTCTTTGTCTCGATTACTACATGCCACATATTTTCTTCTTCATTTATTTCCTTCATTCCCTCATAATGGGCTTCGCATTGGGCCAGGTTCACTTGTCTGTCCTCTTTTACCAGGCACATCATCAGGGGCTAAGTGGGCCCAACAGACTGTGCATAGTCTGCCAAACCTTTGCCCTTTCTATTTCTTCCAACGGTAACTTTTCTTCGGCTACTGGTCTCCCCATTCCATATCATTTCTCATTTAATGCCTTTGTACCTTTTTCTGCATACTCTCCCACTTGTAGCACTTCCTTTATCCTATCTTGGATTAGGGTTTCCAGCCCCTTAGGAATACTACAAAATATTTTAAATTTTTTATCCTCGAGAGTCGTGTAGTTTGAATTCTCGTCCACTTCAATGCTGCTTTACCCATCCTCACGCATCAGCTTCATCGGATCATTAATCTTTCCTTCAGGTTTTGCATCTTCTTCCCTGTCCCATAGATCTTTCTGTTCTGGAGTAGGACAATCTGCCACTTCATCAAATCTCATCCAGGGTCCATAGTCTTCTTGTTCAGCTAGTTTTTCAGAGGGACAAACTCCTTGATCATGTCCTAAGACACCACAGTCATAACAGAAGGTGGATAGCTTTTCATATTTGAAACTCACTCTCTTGGATTTTCCACTTTTCTTTGTGATGGAGAAACAAGGATTAAGGGGTTCAACCACTTTCACCTTAACTAAAGCTCTTGGAACAGTGAACCACTTGGGAATTGCAGAGTCCTTCTAGTCTATATTAATCACCTCTCTTGCCTTGGAGGCAACTCTTCTAATACTTTGTTCAGATAGTAGTTCAGGAGGTATAGCCCTGATCTGAACCCAAAAGTTGACTGAATCAAGTATGACATCTTCTAGTGCTACATCCATCATCCATCTCCCTAGCATTATATGTGTTCCTCTAACAGTCCATGCACCAACCTCTTCTACTTTCTTCATATCAGTAGGATCACAAAAGAAACAAATCAGAGTGTTTTTCACATACTTGTTCGGCATGATAGTGACTCCTTTTGTAAACTTCCATGCCTTTTGGAGATAAGAGGCCACCACTTTTATGGGAGGGGTTTTGAAACCATGGGGCTTTGCTATCAGTGCCAACATGCTCTTTCTCCAAGTGGGGTTTTCATTTGCTGGGAGCTCCATGATTTCCACCCTATCTTTCACACTCACTTGAGCTTTGAACAAATCTTCCAGTGGGACTTGTAGTTCTTCCTCGTCCATTTTCTGAAGTTGAGTCTTTTGCTGAAGTAGTTTGAAGTCGTCTGTAAAGACTTTTACGACTTTAAATACCGCTTACTATTATGTCATATCATGATCTTTCATTGAATCTTTCTTCTCAGAGTATTAATTTATTCCTCTTGCAAGGGTCGCTGAGAGGAGTAAATGCCTTCCTTAATGATCCATAAGAAGAATGTACTTGCTGAGTAATATGGTAGATGAAATGGGGGAAGTAGCTGAGAGCGAAGAAGGAGGGAGAGCAGAGGAAATGGCTCCAACTAAGGGAGGAGTTAAAGCTCTAACTTAGAGAGGATCTTCTCTCTCTAGAAAGAAAGAGAGAGAGACAAAGCTTGTAATGTTACTAAAGAACAGATTGAACGTCCTTACTAATATTTGTTTATCCTCACAATATTTCATTCCTTGTCCTATCCATTTTTAATGTCTTGACACGGTTTCCCCCATTCAAAAAATCACAATCCAAAATCAAGAGCAGACCAAATTGACTTAAAAATCATCTAAACCAATAAGAAAATTGCTAAGCCTTCATAAAGCCAAATAAAATGTAATGATCCTAAAACTTCATTAAAAATTCGATAACTTACATCAATTAAATTCCTGAAAAGTTTCATATCGACTTATTTCTTATAGAGTTAATTATACTCAAACTTGAGAAAAAGCCGTTTCCGTAGAAGTGAAGTACTCGTAGTTTTTTTTAATCAGTACAAGCACTCGTAGTTTTCGGACTTGTAACATTGATTCCAATCTAAATTTAATATTTTATATTAAAAGGATGATTCTGATTTAAATAGGATTAAGATGAGAAGAGAAATAAAGAAATATAGAAAGTTCCAATAATAAAAATTAAATTAAAGATTTCTCTTTATCTCAGATCAACTACAAGAGCAACTCTTGTATAGGATTCAACTTTTTTTTGGGTTTTTTAGGGTTTTTCAAAAAAAAATCTTAAAATGACTGACTTTTATTAATTTATGACACCGTATCAAACTTACACACACTACTCTCTCCAATTGTAGCAAAGCTAGCTTCTCGGTCTAAAATTTAATCACTTGTAGCTTATTTTGTTTTACATTAAGCTCAAACTTATGGAGCTTTTACTTAATGACTCTTCATTTGCACATTTGAAAGATATGTATAGTCCACAAACTAAACCATTTCTCTATTTTTTTCCTCGATAATTTCTAAAATACCATTTTCTTTCATAAAAATACCGAGAAAAAGAGCCACCACTTGATTTCCCTGCCCATTTTTTGTAATCCTTATTGTGTTCTGCTCTTATGCTAATCACTAGATCAATTGTTGAATCCTCTTTAACTTTTGTTGAATTTTGCATTGTGAGCCAGATCGTTTGGTGAGGCAGGCGATTGAGCCTAGAGGAGATTGTCAAGCTTGCGGGCTTACGCTATGAGAGACTACCAGAGACGGGTCCGATTTTATGTAAGAGATTGTCGTGGTCAAACAATTATATTTTATATTATAATTAGTGGACCTTACAAGAGACCGGACTCATTTCCACCTAAAAACCTAATATATTAGGTGGTAATGCTTAGCTATCTTATAAACTCATTATGGTCCTTTTCTATGACAGATACGGGATCTAACAACCCCTCTCACACAGGGCATAGCTTAGCTCTGATACCATGTTGGAACAGTGTTATGAGCGAACCGTTGGGAAGTCGGCAATTGGCCCAGGAGGAGACTACTGGGCTTGCGGCCAATCATTTTTCTCACCATACAAAATTCAATATGGTATCAGAGTTGGGCAGCCTTAACACGTTACGCGTGAAAGGGGGTATTAGATCCGACATTGGTAATATAAGATCATAATAATCGGTTTACAAGGTAACTGTTTATCATCTCCTAATAGCCTAGCTTTTGGGTGGAAACATGCTCAGTATCTTGTAAGGTCCATTATCAATAATATAATATGTGATCGCCTAATCACACAACAACTCTAACGTAAACCCGATAGTATCCTCCTAGCGTAGTCGCCGACTTCGCCAATGGACCACTCACAATACTGTTTCAACAACTTTTATCGGATGAATTACGGTTTTGTCTCTTTCTCAGTTTAGAAGTTCAATATCCGAGTATTTGCTTTAGTTTTAGCATAAACAAAACGTTAATGTAAAATCCTAAGCTTCAAACAAATGATTGTTGTCTCCAATTTGATTATTATACTTCTACAATATGTGCTTTATTTACATCTGCAAAGCTTTTTCTGCTTTGACAATATTTCCTAATTACAACTGCATTTTACCCATTATTTTTAAATGTAATGTGATTATTGAAAGGGATGAATTTAACGATGGACATGGGTGTGCAGTCGTCCCACTGAATAGCTAAAAAATTATGAAAAAGCATAGGTTGCTACACTTTTTGTTTGTGTGCAGATTGTAATTGTTTTGGTTATTAATGAAATTTTTAATCTTCCCGCAAATATTTTTTTAAATATTTTTTTACATTGATAGTGTCTGGCGTCGTAGCAACTGAGTGAGAATCAACAATTACACTAAGAAACCTTTTTCTATTACACTAAGAATCAACAATTGTCAATTCGTGTCAATTTGGACAACCATCCATTTCTCGTCTCCTTTTTACTGATGTAATAAATGACATTACCGTGACACATAAATTTAAAATTAGGGTTTGGTACAGTTGATGCCACTCTCATCCTGTAACCTAGAGTTCTTGGATTCGATCTCACCGGTGGGACTTCCTATACCCCTTTTATCTCTCTTCCTTCTACTATTTCTAGATTTATGTGATTCATTTGTATATCGAAAGAAAATCAAGACGGTGAAGGGAGCTAGGCTTGTAGCACCTGCCACTACTGGAATGGTCGGTAGAGCCCTCTATGTTTCGGACATTGCTAAGGAAAATTGAGGGCTTTCTATTAGAGGATCGGTACACCTGACTCTGTGAGATATGTTTTGGTGTCTAGAGCAACCTCGCTTGATGGTATTGATAATCGTTGTCACAGTTCCTACTCACCTTGAAAACCCTCAGTCGACAACTCCTTTCGTCCTCCCTAATATTCAATATTTTTAAAAAATTTTGCTATTTCTATTTTTTTTCACTAATGATAGATTGTAATGTGATAGCTTTATAAGTTTTTTAAATTGGGATAATAAACTAATTAGACCTATAGTTTGGCTAAGTTGTCACTTTAAGTACGAATTTTCTCACGTGACTTAAAAATACACGAACTATAAAACGTTTGTCCCATTTAACACGGTATCACAAAATCCATCAAAATTAATAAAATTTGCTGACTTCTCACGTTAATATTGTACATGTGGCAGATAGAGAGCGATGCGGTGAAGCCGCATGGACGAAGTTGGAAAATATACCCACATGATTTCATGTTCCTAAAACCCCTAAAATCGGATATTTCAATTATGACTTCTATTGTAAACTAATACTGCTCTCCCACTCTTCTCCTCTATTCTTTCTCAATCTTACGAATCTCCAAAATCCTCAAAATCCAACAGTGAAACTAGGGTTTTGAGTTTATACACGTTGAGAAGTCGTCCGAATCAACATTCTTAGTCCCAGAAGTATAGTGGAATTGTTATTGGCGGCTTGGGAAGAAGCACTAGTAGGTGTTGTCCTCCAAGGTGATAGTGGTCCCCTTCACGGTAGGAAGAAATAATTTTTGCTGGCATGAGAGGTATGCAATATTTATTTATTACTAAGCACATTTCTTCCTACCGTGGTCCCCTTCATAGTAGGAAGAAATAGTTTTTCCTTGCATGACAAGGTATGCAATATTTATTTATTACTAAGGACATTACTTAATTAGGGTTTTAATGGGTATTTTAACTAGTACTACATTAGACTAATAGCACCGTCATTTTCTTAGGCCACAATGGATACATACTTTGAAATGCTTGTGCATCAACCAGATATTCAGCGGTACTTGAAGAGTACAATGATGCGAACTGGATATTTGATATAAAGAACTCAAAATCTACAGGATGATATGTGTTTATATTAGCGGGAGCAAATATATCATAGAAATCCTCTAAATAAAGAGTGATATCTTAATCCACAATGTAATTTGAATTTATCACTTCCTATAAATGTAGAGAAGCGGTTGAATGGTTACACTGTTTTCTAAAGGATATTAAGAAGTGTGAAAAAACGATGCCACTAATATATATTCATTGAGATAGCCAATCAACTATTGGAAGAGCACAAAGTAATATGTATATTGGTTACAAAAAAGAGTTGACTACAAGAAGTGCCTACCAAAAAGGAAGCTCTCCTCCATCATTGTGCAGAAACTAGTGACACTGCAGTGTGTATTGCTTTTGCTTCAACTTGAATTGGAGAGGTGGCTAAATCTTTCTAGATCCAAGATGAGATAATTTGGTTCCGTTTGTAGGCAAGGTCTGCAATAATTGCTACATTATCTTTCTAGGTTACATATGTGTATATTATGACTCTATCCATATCCTTGTGTTGGGATCTTCTGATTGCTAATTTGTTGCTTTTTAAGCTCTGCAAAGTGAACATTACAAGATGCCAAGATACTCACGATGTGCTCTAGTTAGCTTGCCTTAGCAAATAAAAATGTCAACTTGTACTTCTCCTCGAGGGTATCATTTCTATATGATCAGATCTATTAACATAATAAAACTCCAAATAAAGAGAACTATCACATTTCCATTATTAGGAGGCAATTGCCATATTTTCTAGGGACTGAGCCACTTGATAAAAGAGCTAGTCCATATATAAATGTCACCAATTATTAAGATTGGCTTGATGAAGAGGATAGAGAAATTCCTCTAATTCAAGTCAAAGAAGGTAATTATTTGCAATTCTCTATAAATGGATCCCGTGCCTCTCATGAATTTTACATTTTCCATAGATTTTGGTGTGTTATGTTTTGGTTTTCCTTTTGATTTAAAACTAGAAAGATTTTGCAATGTGTTTTGTAGATGTGGTTGGGATACATATAATCGTGTGGCTTATCCTCATTTGTCAAATGCATAGACATTATTTGGGATATCATTCTCCGACCAAAAGGATTTTGAACCAGGGAAATATCCATCTTCTTGGGTTGGAAAACATTAGATCTCTTAACTTTAGATCCTCTTACATGGTTGTCAAACTCGCGAGTTAACTTGTAAACTCGGACGAGTTTACATGTTTAGTTGACAGAATGAGTTAATTCGCAGTAAAATCGGATGTTATGGCAAACTCGGTAAACTCGCGAGTAAACTCGGTAAACTCGACTCGTAAACTCGGTAAAATTGGCGAGTCAAACAAATTGTCCATTCATAGTGATAATAAGCATTGTCTTTCAGCTTGTAGATCTGCTACTTATTGCTAATAATCTCATATTCTCATTTTCACCAAGAACAAAGTTCGTTTTGATTGCATTTAATTTATTTAATTTGCTAATATGAACCTTTTTTTCTGTAATTGCTTCTATGAACCTTAGTTTTCACTAGAATGTGAGCTATTATATCATAGTTGAACTGTTTTTCCCGACAACAAGAAACATTTTACCGACAACAGATTTCCTCAAATATTTTGTGACTAGTATTTTGTTATTTTAGTAATGTATGTATATTTTGAATTTGTTCTGTTGATTAACAGCGGGTCAAAATTATTGTAATCGCTACTTATTGCTTCATTCTTACTTGCGAGCATTTTAGGCTCTTTCTACTATGATTTGAAGATAACTTATTTGGATCTTAATCAATTGAACTTATTTTATAGGATGGTTGTGATATGATGAACATGGATAACTATAGGAGTTGGACTTTTCCACAAGGCAGCTCTTCTCTTCCATCCTAGGCAAACATATGAGTCGGATTTTTTCATCATACTCGATAAATTGGTCACAGGACGAGTGTTTTTCTTTAGTTCTCGAGCTTAGCGAGCTATGAGTTCCAAAATTGAGCCTGGCATGGTGTGAGTTTATATGAAAACCTACTTTTATACTGTGCAAAATATCTACTTAGCCTACAAGAGGTTTGTGGTACTCACTCGCTTATAAACAAAGTTTCAATTCCTTAACTCTCTAACGTGGAATTTATATCTTAACACCCCGCCCTCACGTGGTAAGTGGCTTACACTTGCCACGTGCCCTTGAATAGTCGCCCTCAACAATTGAGCTCGAGTTGGGCATTTTCCTTTATACTTGAGCAAGGGGGACAACTAACTAGAGGCCACATTTCTCTTCTGCCCTTAGGCTATACAACTTACCACGAGCTAGATATTTTTTCTTCTAATCTCGGGCTTAATCCCATGAGTTCCACACTCGGGTTCAATAACTAACCACAAGCTGAACATTTTTCTTCAAGTCTTGGACTCATAGGCCAAGAGTTCCATTTTCGAGCTTGACGTGCTATGAGCGCACACTGTAATCTACTCAGATATAATGTATAATATTCACCTGAGTATATAAGAGGTTAGGCCCGCATCAACCTAAAAGCCTAAACTAATAGGTAGTGGTTCTTAATTCTCTTATAAATCATTATCTCTTTTATGATCTTTTCGAAGTAGAATTTTATTCCTCAACACCGCCCTTACATGGCAACATGTTTACACTTGACATTTTCCACTAAACATTCACCATCAATAACTAACATCGAGCTGGGTATTTTGCTTCCATAATGGGAAGGGGAATAACTAACCAGGAGTTGGGCATATTTCTTCTGATCTCGAGCTTAATTGGCAACAAGTTCCACATTGAAACCTGACGCAATGTGAGCCCACATGATAAACTTAAATTGATATGTTTGTGGTAGTCACTTTTTTATAAAGCATGTTTCAATTTCTTAACTCCCGACATGAGAATCAATCCTCAACAATTTTACAGTGTGTTTTTTAGACGTTGTTTTGTCCATACAAAGTCGTCAGGCTTATTGCCATTTGTCAAGTGCATAGATAATATTTAGGATGTTATTTTTCTATCAAAGAGATTTTAGACAAGGGAAAAGTACCATCTTCTTACATTGAAAAAGTATTAGATCTCTTACCTTTAGATCCTCCTCTACTTGGCAAATAATAGCAGGATATGATTGAAATTTAAGTTACCCAAATCCACAGGTCTGATCATACTCTTGTCTCATCTTCATTTCTAATTGTTGTGCATGCTTCCTTAATAATGGGATCCTAACATATTCTTAAACTTTTCTAAGTATATGTGAAGTATCCTTCCCATTCAAGGCTCAAATCCCTTATGACCTATCCACCTCTAAAGATTTTCAATGCCCAACCCATACAATCTTTTCTATCTTATCTGTGTTGTCTGTGCTTCCACTTCTCTACCATGGAGTTCTTCTACAGCAAGCTTCGTGCCTCCTGTTCTACAATCACAAGGAGAAGGTTAATAGATCGTGTTTCCACCTGTATAGAAGAACTCAATCAACCCCTTCATCGTTGCTACTTGATAGTTTTTTATGATTATCAATTGATTATGCCTTTCTCTACCTCGTTTCTCTCTCACGGCAGTCTCTGAACCAATCATTACCCCTTATAATTCCATATGTTAATCTTCCAGTGAATATAACCTCAGAAAGTGCGATCAGTGCAGTTATATGGTCGAACCTTGCTCCACCCCTGTCCTTTCGCACACGCACTTGAGATTAGTCTGTCACTTTGCTTTGGTCTCTTCACGTCTTCTTCTTCTCACCCAATTTGTCTTTGTGCCATTCTTGTTCATCTTCGGATTTTGATTTCAATTTTTCAAGGGGGAAGCTCATCTCACTCTCAATGGTTCTAGGGTTTTAATTTCCATTTTTCAAGGGGAAGCTCTAGTGTTTACTGATTGTGCATTCTACTTATAATTATTATAAATATTTATTTTATTATTATTTTGAAAATCGATCAGTTTCAATTCAGGCTAATTGTTCGAATTGATCATACTTAAAAATTGACTAAACTACTTTTTATCCTAAAAATTGAATAAAAATAAAACTGATTGAGGAGAACCGAATCTTCTCAGTTTAGTTCAATTTTGGTTCCTCCCTAACTGATTTATTTGCATACCCCTGCATGCTTGGGCTAAGGCTTATTGAGTCATCTTCTTATTGGCCTATCCCAACCTAGCCTGAAAGCTTAATGTGCCGGCTGAATTCAGGTTGGGCTATTCCGGTCCAATAGCCTGGAAAGAAAATAAGTTAATAATATAAAAATGATGTATGCTTTCTCTTAAAACAAAAATATAAAATAAATATCTAAAAAATAAATTGCTATGCTAATGAGCCGAGTAATCCCAATCTAATAAGATAATGTATTATGTTCGGGCCATGTTTTATTAGGCTACCTTCTTATCGGGTCAGTACGATAAGACCAGGTCAGATCAAGTTGCCACCTACAATTAATGTGATTCCATAATCTTTTTGTAATGGTTAATAAATGCTAAAATCTTATACTTTTATCACCTTCTTCTAGGCATACACCTCTCAATTTTCATTTTCATTTTAACTCTTTCCTTAGTAAGTATTGATATATTATGTTAAAAGATAGTGATAATATATATTAGCTCAAAAAATTTCGGATTAAGTTTGTCAAGTACCAGGATAGACTATTAAGTGTTGCATGAAAATATTGCGAAACAACCCTTGGAATAGTTGAATTTTATTTGTTGTTATCACCATATATATAAGCATTGTCATGTATGTAAGAAAAGAACTATGCGTAACAAAGGAGAAAGGGTTTATATGGGAGAAAAGATTCAACAAGATATATCATGAATTGAGTAAACAGTCATTTTGGTCCATAATATTGTACCCAACCAACAATTCAGTCCCTAAACTTTTTTATAATTGGTTTGACCCAAACATCCATAATTTTACCACATCATTAGACGAGTTACTAAAGTGCTTTTAAAAAAAATATTATGTAGCGTCCACAAGGTATAACAACGTCAAATTTATATATTTTAAGCATAACCTTTCACTTTGATTCCTAATGTTTCAATAAACCAATAGTTTAGTCCCAATCTTTTTTGCCACCATTTGACCCAAATATCTACTATTTTACCACCACTTTAGTCGTGTTGGTAAAATATTGTTAAAAATACGACATGACACTAAGTGATGTGAAAAATATTTTTATTTCCAAAGTCTATAATTGCTCTTACCTTTTACGATTCATTAATTTTTTAAAAAAAATTTACCATTCAAACACATTCTCATCGCTCTTACTCTCTCAATTTTATCTTGCAACTGTGTCTTTCTTCCACTTTAATATTTTCCTGTCTTCCTCAATATGCCAATTTATTTCTCTATTTGTGAAAGAAAGCACATCGACATTCTCAAATGAAAGGAGACATCAATACTATATGATTGTACATATGCATGGTCTATGATAGAAAATGTAAGATAAAATTGGACATGATGGTATATTTCAAGAAATTGCATAAGAGGGAGGCAAAAGAAGTTGAACAGAAAGAAGTCACTCAGAGGCAACAGTAGATAGAAGTATCAATTGAAATATTTTTTAAGGAATTATCGGTATAATGAGGCAACTCAGATTTTGGTTCGGCCCAAGCTGGGGCTATGAACTAACACAGGAGTTGAGGAGGCAAGGGGTTTATGTAAAAATGGTGGAAGATAAGTAACAAGTAGTTCATTGGGCTTCCAAGGGGCAAATACAACACTCAGTATGTAGAGGGATCGATTAGCCTTTTTGGTATGCGATAACTCCAACTTTTTCGAACATGTTGAGGAAAATGCAGGAAACAATTGAAGTGGAAGAAAGATAAAGAGTTGGAGGAGATGATTGAGAGAATGAGAGCGATGAAAATGTGATTGAATGACAACTTTCAAGAAAACTTATTAATAGTAAAGATAAAAAAGTAATTAAATATTTTAAAAATTAAAATACTTTTAACGCCATTCAGTGTCACATTAGATTTTTTAAAGATACTTTCACGACATGACTAAAATGTTGACAAAAAGTGGATGTTTGAGTCAATTTGGTAGCAAAAATAGATCAGGGGCTAAATTGTTGGCTCGCTAAAATATTAGGGATTAAAGTGTAAGTTTGCAATTAAAAAATATAAATATGATGTTGTTATATGACGTGGATGCCACATAGGATTTTTTTAATGGTGCTATAACCGCTCGACTAACGTGATGAGAAAACAATTGACATTTGGGTCAAACTAGTGGTAAAAACATATTGGAGACTGAACTGTTGGCTGGGCATAACATTAGATTCCAAAGTGACCGCTAACACTCATTACAAATTCAATAGAAGAAAAGCCACGATTATAACAAAGACCACAAGGCAACTCCCTATATATGATGCCCACTTTCCTAAGATATAAGTGGGCATGGAAATGAATTGAATTATCCGTGGAAAAAAGTATGCTACTTTTGGGAAGCAAATATGGATGGCTCCTAATCCGCTTCACCAAAAACATAGAAAATATCAATGAAGGATCCAAAGAAATATCATTTTTCTTCACTTATGCTCTTTCATATTAAATATCTCCCCATTGCCTTCAATTATTCAACACTATGAAAGAAAAAAAAATCTTAAATGGTCATACCTCACAATGACGCGATGAAAAAGAACTGATCAAATTGCTTTAGTTAGTATTAATTGTGGCAATTGCTCAGGTGATTAACACCAATTTGCTCGTTTGTCACGTTTTGATTGGTGCTTTCTCACACCACGTGGGAAGATAGGATCACCTAAGAATTTCTCAAATGAAAGAGTTGTGACCTGATCTCCTCACTACTAGGAAAGATAAGTATTTCTGCCTTTTTAGATAATAACCCTATAAGAAAATGTCAACCAGGATTGATTTAGCTTAATCGATACCTTTTCTCCTACATAAATTATTTGATTCGAATACTGTGAGTACAAAAATTCTTTATTACACGATTTCTACAATTAATGGATCAATCCAATATAAACATAGATTAATTGGGTTATTGAACTTCCAAATACCCGATGGTGGACATAAAAATAATTCCCACTCGGAAATTGCTAATAGTGTAAATGGACGTATAAGAATAATTCATTACCTACGAATTTAATTTGCCAAAGTCTTAAGAACTAGACGATGATTCGCTTTCGTATGAGGCAAAAAGTAAAAGAGAAAAAGAACAATAAAGAATAAGGAGAAAAGGAAGGAGAAAA
>JAOYND010200706.1:0-15628 GCA_025802135.1 Lagerstroemia fauriei
TTTCTGCCACCTTATCTTCTTCACTTTTCTAGGCACAATCCCAAACACACGAGAGAGAGAGAGAGAGAGAGAGAGAGAGAGAGAGAGAGAGAGAGAGAGAGAGAGAGAGGGAGGGAGAGCAACGGGAAGTCGAGGGAGATGGTGGACATAGTGGTGGAAGGAATATATATAGTTTAGTATATATATTAGAGGAAAAATAAAGGAGGTAATTGAGGTCTAGTTTGAATTAAATAAATTATATTACTCGATATTATATTTATAGTTTAGTAGATTTTAGTTATAATTATATGTTTCTATGGGTTTTAACCTGACAGATGAAAGTCATAGGATCGATAAAGGTAGAATGAATAATGTCCTAAAAGAAATTTTGAAATAATTTTTAATATAAACATATGTGATATATCTTAAATTGTGTTGTAAATGATATGATAGAAACTGAGGAGATCGTAACTAGACATCTTGAGGACCCAACTCAGCGAAGGGCTGCCAAAGGGTTGAGTATTCTTTTCTACAGTGAAATGATATTAAATATATGCAATATATTTTTATATAAATATTGAAGGGTTTATATGATTGAAGATGATGGTATGCGGTTAAAAATATGGTTCTATTGCTGGTAGATTTTCAATGATAGTAGGTGATTGAATATGTGATGTTATTACAAAGAATTAGTTGCCTGTGTTGTGATTTAGATGTGAATAATTGACTTTGTGTAGTTATTGGTTGACTCTGCTGTGCGATTTAGGATATGTGAATTGTGTAGGCTGTATGGAATTAATGTGAATTGATTGAGTATGTATCTATGGTGACCGCTAAGCCGGTAGATTAGAAGTGGGCCAAAAAAAGAAAAGATAAAAAAAGTGGAAAGAGAGATATTTAATTTATTGCTGATGTGCAGCGAGGTAACTTACCATTGGCTTCCAATTATGTATAAAAGCAAGATAATTAAAAATTTCTCTTACTGCCAGAGGGTAATGGGCGGACCCTATGGAGTGTTGTGTGTAGATGAAGGGCACCGGGAGATTGAGAGGAAGATTGATATTGATTATGGCACGGGGTCGCGGTATCGTCGGAAAGATGAGTATTGATATTACCAGAGCCCTGTGACAGGGGAAATGTGACCCCATGGCTATACTAATTGGTTGTCAAGTCCGTGCATTAGCTTGTCGAATTCCTTGATATAGAATTGTAATTGCTGTTATTTATGTGACTTACATGTTATTGAGATTGACTTGTTTATATTCTCTTATAGACACCTTATTTTGGTTCGGAAAAAGCTCGGAGTTCAATTTCGAGAAAATTGATAGGCTCGTACAGATAGACAATTATGACGATGAAGGTCAAATTAAACTTCTCAAATGTGGTGAAATTAGATCAAGCTTCATTTCGTCTCAAAGGGCATCAAATCGTTTTTGACTGGGCATATCCCGGACCTATTTGGAGTGTCATTCTATTTCGACCTGAACCTTTTTCATATTTTTCCCTTTTATTTTTATACCTTATTTATTTGCAGTTTTATCCAAAAAAACACTAAAAACTAAAAATAAATTTTGAAAAGAAAAAAAAAAGAAAAAATAGAAAATCAGAGTGCAGAGGACTTTATGGCCTCTGTTTTCTTCTTCTGCAGGCGGCTCGAGAACCCGCCGACTTACTTGAAACCCTGCATCGCCGCTCCACGACCAGACACCAGCAGCCGCGTTTCCCGCCGGTCTGTCCCGAGCTTCTCTCCATCTCTTTTCTTCTATAAGGAGGTCGGATCCTTCAATCAAAAAAACCTTCCCGGGGGCCCCTCTTTCTCAGGCTAGACCCAAGGTCGCTCCCGCCACCGCACGAGCGACCCCCCGAGCACCTCCATCCTCCACTGTTTCCCACATCTGATCTTCTTCGACCGGCCTCAGCTCCACAACAGACACCTCTCCTGGCCGATCTCCATCAATCACGGTGCCCTCCATTCCACGGCTCCATCTTCTCTGTCTCTTCCCTGACCTCTGCTGCTACTGACCACTGCCTGGAGCTCGCGGACCTGCCATTGCCCGTTCGAACCCCGGCTCGCCAGAGACCCCGCTAGCAGATGGTCATCACCATGTCCTCCATTCCCATGGCTCCCGACGCCGCCCCCGAATCACCGGTGACCCGAATTCTCTTGATCGTGCCTGGTAATGTCTCGGGAAGTCTGAAGCGGCTCATCCCTCTTGTGTTCGATGGAATGCTGGAGAGGCCGGAGACCATCCCTTTGCTCGAACTTCTGGCATCGGAGCTCCAAAACTTACAGCATGCTACGCTCCCGGTACCTACGCTTACCGTACCACAGCCCTCTCTGAGTCCATTTGCCCGTGGACGCACTGCTCCACCCTGAGCATCCTGTTCTTTTCCATCAAGCTCCCCTGTAAGTCATTTCAGGTGTTTTAATGACTGGTAGCCACTATTTCATTGCTGAAGGCTGCTGTTAGCGCTATTCTGCCACCCTTTATTGCTGGTAATTGCCTTTGCTGCAGCGAAAATGCTGTTAATTGCCGTTAGTCACTGTGCTGTTGCTCCTTTTCGTAGTTTAGGTGCTGCTGCTGCTGCTAAGTGTGGTTTGGCTGCTATAATTGCTGTTAGTTGCTGCTATGTGTTTCTTTTCGTTGCTGTCCTGCTCTGGTGGCTTCTTTTTTATGCAGGTTTAATGTGTTAAGGGCTGTTTTCTTTCTGTGGTTGTAGCTGGTTCTTATGCAATTATTAGCCTTGATTTTTGATGTTGTTTTTTATAGGAATAGGGCTGTTTTCTTTCTGTGGTTGTAGCTGGTTCTTATGCGATTATTAGCCTTGATTTCGATGCTGTTTTCTATAGGAACAGGTCTGTTTTCTTTCTGTGGCTGTAGCTGGTTCTCATGTGATTATCTACCATGATTTCGATGCCATTTTTTATAAGAACAGAGCTGTTTTCTTTCTGTGGTTGTAGCTGGTCCTTACGCGATTATTTCCCATGATTTGATTGAATTTTTGATAAGAATGAGGCTTCTTAAAGTCCATAGCTGCTGCAGCCCCTTTGCTCGATGATTTCTCCCGTTTTTTATATCGGTTTCAAGGAGATTAGAGCCTTAGTGTGTGTGATTATGCAGCAGCTCTTTGCTGCAAGTTTCCTCATGATTTTCAAGGAAAACTGGGCTGAATGGTTCCCTTGGTTGCTGCCGGTTCCTTGTTTCATGATTTCCTTTATTTTCAATGCATTTTGAGGGGATAGGGCTGCATATTGCCTGGTCATCGCAGCAGATCCTTGCTCAGCATTTTCGTTGATTTTCAATGACATTTTGAGAGAAAATGGGGTTGTTCAGTGGCTGAAGTTGTGGCTGCTCTTCGCTCGACGATTTTCCTTGTTTTTCATGCGTTTTCGAGGTGAAATAGGGCTGCTTATTATCAGTCATTGCAGTAGCCCCTTTGCTCTATGTTTTTCCTCCTTCTCAGTGATCTTTTGGAGGTAGAATTGGGCTGATTACTTCCCATCATCTGTTCTTGCAGCAGATCCTTGCACAGTGTTTTCCATGAATTTCAATGTCATTTTTCTGAAGGAGAATGGGCTGTTTAATGTCTGGTATTGCAGCTGGTTATTGCTCAATGATTTCTCATGATTTTGATGTTATTTTCATTGAGAATAGAGCCTTTACTTACTTGGTATTGCAGCAACTCTTTGCTGGTCATTTTCCCTAGATTTTCATGCCTTTTCCAAGGAAAACGGGGCTGCTAAGTGACCATAGTTGCAAAAGCTCCTTACTCAATGACCTCTCTCATCTTCGGTATTGTTTTGGACGAGATTAGCTCCCTAAGTTGCTTGTCATTTGCTGCTGCATTTTTGTTGTTTTAATGCTGGTTTTTAAAATATTTGGTTTTAAGATTCGAGTTTCATTGCTGTCCAAAGTTGCTGCAATTTGATCATTGTTTAGTGCTTGTTTCCTACCACTTTTAGGCTCCTAACATCGGGTTTTAGCTATCACTCGCTGGCTCATTTTGTGATTGTTTGAGGTTTGTTTCAGACTATTCTTTAGCTTTAAGTCTTGGGTCTAGTCTTACAAAGTGAATCCACATGGAGTTGTATTTGATTGTGTCTTACATGCTTGACTTGCGATGTTGTTCCCTAAGTCAAATGAATTGTCTTTTCATGAATTAATTGGTATTTGGTGTATGTAGATAGGGTCATGATTTTGGTTATTAAATTGTGTCAATCCACTGATCCATGCTTCGAATAGGGTAAGAACTGGACTTAATAAAATGAGGCAAGTTTAGGAACAGTAGGGTACCGATCTAGGGCGTGTCGGCTGGCTTGCGAGCTTTTCGAACGTACCAGAACCCCCCGAATCCAAACTTTGGTTCGAGACCGACTAATAAAAACTGAGTTGGTTAGTGTCGTGCTCCCTTAGGTGAATAATAGGTTTCTAATCGACCTTAGGACTAGTTTCTTAAATGATTAGTGATGACTCCTTTCACATATCCATTGATAACCATGACGTCGCGAGACAGCCTTCAGAGATGACTCGATTCGGGGTGCGACATCTCTAATATGAAATTGCAATTGCTATCAGTGGTGACATCTGTCTTGAAGTGATTGTATGTGGTTGACATTGAATTATTTGGATTGTGTGCTATGGAAGTGTATTGATTGATATACGTGCATCAGTATTACTGTGAATGTGAGTTATATTAATGTGGATTCGATTGTTGAGATCTAAGGTTGGAATGTAATGGTGGATGAAAGCTTAGATAAGGTATGTATAAGTGAGAATTTAATATGTGATATAAGTTGAATTGGATGGTAGTTAGTCTTTTACTTTAGAATTGAGTACTCACCGAGATGCGGCTCACACCTTCCCCATATCATTTTTACAGATAAGTTTGAGGTTCACCGAGTTGACATGGCAAGCAGATGTAGCTTTTTGATAGCGGGGAATTGACTGGAAATTTTCATAGAAGTTATTCTTGATAATGGTTTATTTTGGGTGTTAATACAGTTTCTGTATTACATGTCGCAGCCCGAAAATCGTATTACAGTTTATGATTATGAATTTTAGATATTTTCGAAAGTTATATAGCAGGTTTATACTTTTATGATCTTAGGATATCTATAATTTAGAGAAAATTCTACCGAATTTTCGGGTCGTGACAATCTTGATATCAAAGCATAGGTTATAGATTCTGTAAACTTTATTCGATCCCCGAATCAATTATGGAGAGTTCGATAGGATTAAGATATTGTCATGCCCCCATTTTCAATATTGGTATGGGACCGTGGTCGGCCGCCTACTAGAAGACCTAAACAGTCCAATAGTAAATGAACCATTACTTATAACTATATTTATTTTATATATATATATATAATATAGCTCTCTTACAAAAATTTTACAATTAGAATTAATAAAGAATTATACATTACATTTAAATACTGAGAAGGTTTCCATTCTAACCAAAATAAAGTTAGGAAGATTCTAGGGAGATCCTCCACACACCATTAATCCTCAAGTAGATCTGCTAAACTGCTAACCTCTAGAATTCTCATGATTCCGAATCTAGGGAGATGATAAAAAAAAGGGTAAGCTCATCGCTTAGTAAGTTACTCATTGCTCAGTAAGTAACCGGTTCTCACTTCTACCGGATCAAGCATCCACATAAGCATTTTCTCATTTATAACAAATTGTTCGAAACAATCCTTCGCAAATCTTGAAACTCAAAATTTCATCTTTCAGAAAAAGAAACATTTCAAAATACTTTTAGAATATTCATAAATCGTTCAGATAGTACTTCAAGTCATATAACTCATTCAGAGATTTTCCAGTATTCAAAAATTTCAACAATCAGAGTCAGACATTTTACACTCATTGTCTTTGATACTACGGTGACACTTCGTCCTGTCACACAGACCGAGATACCAATATCGTCGCTGGTAACGACCCAGAGATTCTGCCGATTGCGTCGCCGGTTCGACCTAGATAATTCGCTAGTTAGCGTTCAATGTATTGCAATACTCGGTACGTAGTAGACAGATGAGCCTCAAATCAAAACATAATATCATTCAAATCCAAATATATTTTCATAATTCAGTAAATTCAGATAATTTTATGGAAATAATTTACTTTCACAATTCATGAAATCAATAATTTAATCATCAAACAATTTATGCATTCTTCAATAAAATTGCACTTCCATAATCTTTCGATACTTGATCCTTATTTTAAAATTATAAATCATATTTCATGCACATTTCATCAAATGTAATAGTTCAGAATAATGATCATGGTATGCATAAAACAACATTTTATAATTTCGTAAACAATAGAAGTGAGTCCCAAGTTACTTACCTTAACTGTCCCTAATCGATGCCTCGAAATCAAAAGCCCAGATCAAATGATGCCCCTAGTTGATGACTTTGGATCAAATTGATAAACCTAAACTTGGATATTGCCTTATGGTCTCGGCACCTCTCCTTCCGCCACTTTTCTTTTAATTTTCTCGTTCATTCAAACTTAGTTGTTATCATTTTCTTTAAAGATTTTCACCCACGATTTTCTGTTATTCCACGTAATCTGTTAGCAGATTTGTTTTTGCCCACGATTTTGCCTATTGAGAAAATCTTCTTTCCCTTTACTTTTCAACATAATTTTGGAATGGAATTTTCCTCAAATTACAAATTAAGCTCCATTATTCTTTTTTCTAAGTAGTATTTAACTCTCTCTTAACTCTTCTAGTTTCTCACTCCATTCAACTGATAAAAGCTAATAGATTTAGTGGTTATTACCACTATCTTTTAGTTACTTACTTGCTAATATTTTAAAATTTTTCTGTCCAGATTGTTTGACAGAATATATGGGTATTATCTGTCAGAATATCGATTAGATATTATTAGATGTAGATATTAACCACCCAATATCTTTTAGATTTTATTTTTATCAATGAATATCTTTTCAATTTTATTTTCTATAAATATTAACTATCATCCATAAAATATAATATTGCATTTAACAAAACATATTTTCCGTTAATTATGTCCTCAACACTTCTATTTTTTTCTTACAGCTAATGTAGACATATTTTCTCATTTATTTATAAATATAGTTTTTTTATCTTGATTTCTAAAATATGGGATATTACAGATATGTTGTGAATTACCTATGATAATATTATTTAAAAGTTTATTAATGAATAGATATATGATTATATATAAATATATATATAATTAATATATTTGGTGGTGGAATCATATGTTAGTACGTAAGGTTTGTGATATGTGATTGCGTTTTATAATGGTGCAATTGAGAAGTTGCATCTCATGGTTGTTTGGATGTGGCTAGTACAATATAAAATCTTCCGATTGATGCATTCAAATATAGTCAATGCTACTCTATTAAATGTATGCAATAAATGATTACATGATTTTTATAAACTGGAATTGTATATTAGCTACGAACACTTAGGTTCAGAATGTTGCAACTCTATTCTATTTGTCAGATTAATTGTTCATACAACTGAGTAGTGGGATTCGTGCTTGTTCTTGATATTTTTCGATATTGGTTATTTAATAGGAGATTTAAGTAATTTTGAGTTTTGCGGTTCAAGAATTGATATGATTTAACTAATGTGAAGAAAATAAAGTAAAATAAATAAATAAGATGGAAAATAGTGCATAAAAATAATGGACTCAAAAAAATAAAAAAAATAATGGGTTTTGAAAGAATCTTATTATGTTGTATTATTTTTCCTTTAATATAATTGAGTTTTTCCCCTCTATTAGGCATGTGCATGTAGGTAGTCCTGGCCATGGTTCCAGAACCGGACGGTTCCGGTTCCGTGGCCCCTAGGAACCGGCCCTGAACCTTCATTTGAGCGGTTCAGGGACGGTTAGGAACCGGACGGTTCCGGTTCGGAACCACGGTTCCGTCCGGTTCTAAACCGACTGATTCAATGTTTATTAAAATAAAATAAATTTGGTTTTATATAACGAGTTCGTTGTGAAATGAGAGTTAAATTTTTGACACGTGTAAAATTTTTACAATTATTAATGATCAATTTTACATGTGTCAAGATTTGAACAGTGATTTACACAACAAACTTATTTATATTTTGTATCACACAGTATAAAAATTCAAAAAAGTTAAAAAATGAAAAAGTGAAAGTGGGGGTAGTTGGCAGAGGGTTGCGTGTGGTTTTGCTAAATCGAAGTTAAATTAAATAAAATTTGATTTACATAACGAGTTCATTATGAAATCAAAGTTAAATTTTTGATACGTGTAAAATTTTTACAATTATTAATGATCAATTCTACACGTATTAAGATTTGAACGGTGATTTACATAATGAACTTATATGTATTTTGTATCACATAATATGAAAATTCAAAAAAATGAAAAATGGGAGCAGACTGTTGTTGCGTGTGGGGGAAAGGGTGACAGGCAGGCAGGCCTATAGGCTACAGTGTCAGCTGCCTGATTTTGAAATTCAATTTTTTTTTATACAAACTAATAAACTTAGTAGAACGTTTTTCAATGAAATTGATCTCTTAAAAACAAAGGACTATGGTAATCAAGTATTAGTTCTCTGTTTTTAAATGATTGAATAACTGATCCTCTTATCATTCAAGTTAGAATCTATTGGTTAAACATATTGTAACTGGTTGTTTTAGTTGGAAGTGGTTAAAAATAGAAGAAACTGACTTAATGAGTTAGTAGTTATTAACTTGGCAAGAATTAAGGAGAAACTAGTAATTGTTCTTGTTGGAAAAAAAAGAGAAAAGAAAAAAATGAAGAAGAAAAATAAACTTGCTTGTACTTTTAATATTGTTCAATTGAACTTAAATGTCAGATAATAAATAGTGAACTTGTATAGAAGTGAAATAAGATAGTTGGAGCCATTATTGATATGCGCTGAATTATGAATGTTAATATTGAGAGGCTAATAATGCTTTTGCATGTGGCATATATCCATGTAAACGTGAAGTCTAAATAGAAGACAAATCTAATTTAATTAAATTGGTTTCCTATGATTAAAGCATCAATGTCGATTCTCTTGATCTCAGTTGGATAAAATAAATTATATTATGAAGAATTATATAAGTTTTATTGTGATGCGGATCTTCTAATGGAATATATAGAGTATTAGAACGTCTAATTGTACCACTATCATAGCTATAAACTAATATAATAAGAATGTTCATTGAATCCCATTATCATTAGCTTATTTTGATTAATTAATTTGGGTTATTATAATTAAGTACAAAAGTTAAATTTTATTAATCGGTAGTCGAATATTAAGAGCCATCCAAATTTTAGATAAATAATAATTGGATTATACTACTAAAGAGTCTTAATTGGAGAAAATGACATAAATATATATACGCTCTAGTGTGCTAATGCAATCGATATGATAAAGCTATATACTAAATTTAGGTTTGTTATAAGCGTGTTATTCATCAATTGTCATTATCTTGTCCAGTGTAGAACTGATGAATTTATTGGTACAACTTATGACTAGGTAAATAATTAATTAGTCTAAATATTTTGTACTTCAAGGAAATAGGTCACTGTTGATGATGAACTGTAGTGTATGTGGGTGAATTGTTTGAGATGTTCGGTAAATTAAATATATGACATCATAAGGAAAATGAAATATTTGGAGCATGCCTAGTGAATTTAGTCAGGTAAGATTCGTTTGAATGGCACCTACCTCTATCAAATAGGAAGAATGATCGTAATATTTAATATTTAGGAATAGTTTCACTCCTTATTCAATCACTCGAGAATTAGGAGAATGAAAAGATGGAATATTTTTAAGGTATTTTTGGTGAATTGAAATTCATTAATAGCTTATTAAAAATTGTCTTGAATTGCATTTGTCTTATTTAAAGTGATAAGTGGTAGTAATATTAAAATATTTATTTAAAACTTAATTCCTTCTTATTAAGTATTTGACAAGGCTTGCAGTATTTGGTGCTTGACGTGGAATAATTAAATGATAAACCAACTTTCTCGAATTTGTGAGAATAAAAAAAATTATTTTATTCAATGCGAAAATGATGGATTTAATAATGTGATAACACTATGTAAATAATTATTTAGTCCAGATAAATATTCATTGAGGTAATTGGTCATTGTTGATAATGAGCAAGTAGGATAAATGGGGAATTATTCAAGATATTTAGGATACTGAATATATGTATCAATTGCAAAAACAGGATATGGGGTGCCCACTTAGTGAATGTGGTCAATTATAATTATCATGAATTGCGATATACGATCCATGTCCTTGTGATTATTTGATAATGGTTATTTGAATGTGATTTGTTGAGTGTTATTTACTGTTTAGTGATGTATATGATTTCTAAAAATAGTGTGATGAAATATACTTTAAACTGACTATCCATACTTGTTTTAGTATTACTTTAGTAAATTATGCGAAGATGGAGTGACATTTTTAATAATAAAAGTTTCAGAATTGCAATTTAAATTATTTAAAATAATGGAGAGTTGTTAATAATCGAGAGATGGGAGGATTCGAAGCAAATCAGGTTCCCAAAGAAAGTGAGATTCTCAGTTTCAGTTCTATGACTTCGGAAATGGATTTTCTGAGCTAGGAGATGATGATTATCTATTATATCGGCAACAAATGGAAGGTATTTGACAAAAATATTATTCAACATGGATATTCTTCATGGTAGCAATCTATTATTATTAGTATGTTATTCTTGGGTTTCCTATCTATCAATTCAAAGTACAGAAGACAACAGAATTAGAGGTTCAAATATATTAGCTTGACCATTCTCGGATTTCATATTGCAATGGGAGTCAAATATTAATATAAACATTAATGATATATCTTAAATTTTGTTGTGAATGGTATGATAGGAATTGAGGAGATCATAACCAAACATCTTGAGGACCCAGCTCAGCGAAGGGTTGCTCAAAGGGTTGTGAGTATTCTTTTCTATTGTGAAATGGTATTAAATATATGTAATATATTTTTATGTAAATATTGAAGTGTTAATATGATTGAAGATGATGGCAAGTGGTTAAATATATGATTCTATTGTGACTGGTAGATTCTGAATGATAGTAAGTGATTGAATATGTGATATTATTGTAAAGAATTGGTTGCCTATGTGGTGTGTGACTCGAGGGGTGGCCCGATTTTCATGGTGTACGTTGAAAGGGAAAAGGGATTTAGTTCAAAATCAAGCAAGTACAAATAGCCAACCAACGAAAGGGAACATGACTTGCTACTTAGACCATTCGCCTAACCACAAACACGGAACCAATCCACACAACGACTCACCTGGGTCGTGGCATGAATTGGGGGCTTTGGGAAACTTGGATCACCAAACTAAAATGTTAGATCGATAAAAGAAAGATTTCACAAAAGAAAAAGAGCGATTTGCCTCACAAAGATGACACTTAGTAGAGAAGGCCATATATATGTCCACTTGGCTGATTGATTCCTTTCAAATATACTAGTAATCAGCCAAAATAATAATCTTACCCTAATACATTTATATCTAAACTTGGAAACTCAGTATTATAGGTAAATAAAGTAATCAGCTGATATATTGTTCTTTTATTTGTGGGTACTTCAAGCTGGACGAATTGTCTTTCTTATAAGCTGAATATTCCTTCTTTCGAATGGGTGTCGTGGGCTTGGGCTTGAACAAATAAGATTACGGTCTCTTGTTTCTTGTTAGCTTGGATTTTAACTTCTTGGACTATAAACCCATTGGTTAGAACTCCAGTATCTTGCCATTTCTTTAGTCTCCCTCTTGTCATTGGGCCTCCTCCATCCAAGATCAAATCCTTCTCGATATGGGTAGAGTCTTGCATGACAATCTTGTCCTCATCAACCATATGGTGTGTGACTCGAGGGGTGGCCCGATTCTCACGGCGTAAGTTGAAAGGGAAAAGGGATTTGGTTCGAAACCAAGCGGGTGCAAATAACCAGCCAACAAAAGGGAACGTGACCTACTACTTAGATCCATCGCCTAACCACAAACACGGAACAAATCCACACATTGACTCACCTAGGTCGAGGCACGAATTGGGGGCTTTGGGAAACTTGGATCACCAAACTAAAATGTTAGTCTGACAAAAGCAAGATTTCACAAGAGCAAAAGAGAGATTTACCTCACAAAGATGAACACCCCTTCAATTTGATATTCTATTCAAAACTGATCTGTCCATACTTTAGTAGAGAAGGTCATATATGTCCAGTTGGCTGATCATTTCCTTCCAAATATATTGCTAGTAATCCGCCAAAATAATATTCTACCCTAATACATTCATATCTAAACTTGGAAACTCAATATTATAGGTAAATAAGGTAATTAGCTGATATATTCTTCCTTTATTTGTGAATGCTTCAAGTTGGGCGAATTTTATGTCGTATAAGCTTAATATTCCTTCTTCTGAATGGGTGTTGTGGGCCTGGGCTTCAACAAATAAGATTAAGGCCTCTTGTTTCTTGTTAGCTTGGACTTTAACTTCTTGGATTATCAACCCATCGGTTAGAACTCCAATAGAATCTTGCCATTTCTTTAGCCTCCCTCTTGTCATTGGGCCTCCTCCATCCAAGGTCAAGTCCTTCTCAATATGGGTAGAGTCTTGCGTGACAATCTTGTCCTCATCACTGTGCTATGATTTAGATGTGAATAATTGACTTTGTATTTATTGGTTGACTCTGCTATGCAATTTTTAGATATGTGAAGTGTATTGATTGTATGGAATTAATATGAATTGATTGAGTATAGCCATGGTCACTACTAAGTCGGTGGAATGGAAATGGGCCAGGTAAAAAAAATAGAGAAAAGTGGAAAGAGAGATATTTAATTTACCGCTGATGTCCAGCTAGGTAACTTACCGTTGGTTTCAAGTGAGGTATAAAAGCAAGATAATTAAAAATTGCTCTTATCACCAGAGGGAAATCGGCGGCGCCTGTGGCGTGTGGTGTGTAGATGAAGGGCATCGGGAGATTAGGAGGAAGATTGATATTAATTATGGCACGGGGTTGCGGTATTATTGGAGAGAGAAGTATTGATATCGCCAGAATCCTATCACAAGGGCAATGTGACCCCATGGCTATACTAATTGGTTGTCAAGTCCAGTGCATCGGCTTGTTGAGTTCCTTGATATAGATTTGTAATTGCGGTGATTGATGTGACTTATGTGTTATTGAGATTGACTTGTTTATATTCTCTAATATGAAATTGCATTTGCTATCAATGGTGACATCTGTATTGAAGTGATCATATGTGGTTTAGATTAAATTATTTGGATTGTGTGTTATGGAAGTGTATGGACTGATATAAGTGCATCTGTATTATTGTGAATATGAGTTACATTAATGTGGATTCGATTGTTGAGATCTGAGGTTGGAATGTAATGTTGGATGAAAGCTCAGATAAGGTACGTATAAGTGTGAATTTAATAAGCGATATAAGTTGAATTGGATGGTAGTCAGTTATTTGATCTCTAATGAGTTACTTATATATATAATTCATTTTAATTTAAAATTGAGTACTCACTGAGATGCGACTCACGCCTTTTGCACATATAAGCTTGAGGTTCACCAAGTCGACACGGCAAGCTGAGGTAGCTTTTTGATAGCGGGGAATCGATTGGAGATTTTCATGGAAGTTATTCTTGATGCTAGTTTATTTTGAGTATTAATACAATTTTGTATTAAATGTTGTGGCCCAAAAATCATATTGTAGTTTATGATTATGAATTTTGGATATTTTCTAAAGTTATACAACTTTTATGATTTTAGGATATCTATAATTTAGGGAAAATTCTACCGAATTTTCAGGTCATGGCAGTAAATAATGCAAAAATAATTCGAAGATGGTATGACGAATATTTTCACGTTTACAATAGGAATATAGCTTGTCAAGTAATCTTAAGAATTAAAAAAGAGAGGCTTGACGAGGATAATAAGGCCTAGCATTGGATGAAATATGAAATAGATAAGAGTTAAAGTCAACTGTGATGGTGCTTTTGACCCATGTAACATGAGCAGCTAGGATTGGAGTAGTGGCAAGAAATGAAAGGGGTGAATTGATTGGTGGAACAGAGCTACTTGCCATAGTGTTTCTGCTATTGTTGTTGAGGCGTTAGCCCTGAGTGGAGGACTTAAATTTGCAGCAGGAATGGGATGGAAGAAGGTGATTGCTGAGATTGATTCAGAAATTTTCATCAATGCCGTTACCACAAAAAGTGCTGATATCCTGCAAACTGAACCTGTGCTACGCGAAGTACGAAGGTTTAGAGGCAACTTTGACTCATTAAAATTCAGCTTAGTCAAGAGATTTGCTAATCAATGTGCAAATCGCGTTTCGCAATGCTATAAAAAGGGGATGTGCTCGAGTAATTGGGTGACTAATATTCCATCCTCCTTGCTTGTTTTGTTGTCTTCTAATGTAATGAGTTATGGTGCTTCGAGCTCTTTCAATTCTATTGTAAATCTTGATACTGGGTGAGCTTTAATAGAATGTTTCTTTTAGTCAAAAAATAAAAAGTAATCCTAAGAATGTGAAACGAAGATTTTGATATGTACAACGAAATACAACTCATGAAAATTTTCACGTGTACAATAGAGTATAACTCGTAAAAGAATGCAAATACAATTGGAAGCTGGTATGAAGAATATTTTCACGCTCACAATGGGAATATATGTTGTCAAGTGATAGGATTGATATTCTAAAAAGGTATGACGAAGAGTTTTACAATCCTAAGAATGCGTAGCAAGATTTTCATGTGTACAATGGAATACAACTCGTTAAATATTGCGAATACAATTGTAAGATAGTATAACGAATATTTTCGTGTTTACAATGAGAATATCTTGTCAAGTGATAGCATTATAATTCTAAGAAAGTACGACAAAGAGTTTTACAATCCTAAATATGTGTAATGAAGATTTTTCATATATACAATGGAATACAACTCACAATAGAATGCTAATCCATAACAAACTTGTAATAAATGTATTGGGCGGATAGTGTGTGAGAGGGATGGGTAATTGTATATAATAACAATTATAGTGGTATGGAATACATTCCTATTCATTTTTTATGTTTACTTTTTGCATGTAGACTATAGTGGTATGTTAGAAAAAGTGATACTATTTATGAGTTTCACTTCAGAACATCGATTTGAACATCAATTAGGGTAACAATTGGATGAATAGGAATGTGCAACCAAACAAATTACTTAAATTCAGGGATGGGTACCGATTTATGGCATGTCCTTTGGCTTGCGAGCCTCTCAAGTGTACAAGACCTTTGAATCCAAACTAGTTCGAGACCAATAAATAAGAACCTACGTTGTTAGTATTATGTTCCTCTAAGTAAATAATAGATTTATTATTGATCTTACGACTAGTCCTTAAATGATTATTGGTGACTCTAAACTCAAACACGATTAAAGTTCCAAGTTAGGTCATGTGAGTGCCAAAGCATCTTTCGGCCTCTCAAGTTGGAAATTTTCACGTCCGATAATTATAACCCTAAAAAGTGTAACCGACCAAAATTATATGAATGTGTTAAATATCTACTCCATTCGATTACATTTCATTTGATTCAAGTATACCATATATAACCTAATGTCTTGTTTGGTACTTCATAGAT
>JAOYND010200904.1:0-15605 GCA_025802135.1 Lagerstroemia fauriei
CCGATCTCGAAAGAGAGCTTGGAATCCTTATGGAAGAAGATGATTGAGCTGGGAAAGCCCGGGCTGGTTTTCAATCCGTACGGAGGACGGATGAGCGAGATCCCGGAATCCGACACTCCGTTCCCACACCGGGAAGGGAACCTGTTCAAGGTGCAACACTCGACCAGCTGGACCGAGGCCGGGCCGGAGGCAGAGAAGAAGTATATAACCCAACTTAGGGAACTATACAGCTTCATGGAGCCATTCGTGTCCACCAACCCGAGAAGTGCATTCTTGAACTACCGGGACCTCGACATCGGTGTCAATACCGATGGGAGCTATTCTGAAGGGGCGGTTTACGGGTTGAAGTACTTTGGCCGGAACTTCGATCGGTTGGTGAAGGTGAAGACCGCGGTGGATCCACAAAATTTCTTTAGGAACGAGCAGAGCATCCCAGTTAAAGCTTAGAAGCCTAATCTTTTAGCATCGATCAATAATTAGGTTTCATCTTTTTTTGCTGTATGAATTTTATATGCATAATTTTTCTATTTTTTTTTTAAACTTGATAAATTGAGAAAATTTATGGCTGTAAAATCCGTTAAGGGATCGCCATTTTTTTCTCCTTGCATTCACTGATCGAAACTGCAGATGAACGTACTCTTTACACGTATAGCTAAGACCGCACAATAAACCATATGGTCAGTCCGACATCGATGCAACAGAAGGTTGTTGAGACTACACATGTGCGGGTTGAAATGGTTTCTTGCAAGAATTAATTTCATGGCAGAGGTATTCCAACTTAGATCAAACTAAAGGGCAATTTGAATTTAAGAAAACTCCATACGTATAACAATTACTACAGCATAAAGGGGGAAAAAATAACAAGGAGGAGTGGAATAAAATGTTATTTGTGATGTGAAAATCCTATCAAGCACAAGACTTTCTTCGTTGTACATTGAAAGTACCTTCGGTTGGCCCTTCGGGTGGATAGATCTTCGAACTGGACGAGATGGATGGAAGACCCGAGCATGCCTCATCTGGGACCTGCAAGAAGCCAAGTTCGGGGTGGTTCCCTAAAAATGCCCTCTAATACTTTTTTTTTCGATCTTACCACGGGTATCAAGAAGTCCAATGGGCCCTGATTAATCCAGTTCGAGCTGGGATGACCCATTAAGGGGTAAACCTCTCTCAAGGTGAATTTTCTCCATTCACAAGACTCGAACCCGAGATATTACTTAAGGGGAAGATGTGCTTTACCACCCCAACCAATCCGCTTTGGTAGGCCCTCTAATAGTTAAGTGAGTAGAATGTAAGGAAGAAGAAGAAGAGTGGGGAGTTATTAAAGATGGAATTGGTTCGTGTCTTACCTGGCTCCCGGAGGTGCTTATTTATAGATCTCATTGGTTTGGAGGATTGACATTCGTGTCTCCCACGTGCTCTGCAAAAGAGAAGGCTCGGCGTAGGGGTAGTTGACGTGTTCAACATTGTCAAGTCTGACTTCAGATGCCGATCCCGATATGCAGGTCGGGGGTAACTGATGCGCCTAACCCGTCCCTCCAGTTTCCTTGGGAAAGTCGGGTCGAAGGTCGGACGTTGGGGGAGTTGGGTTGGCCATTAGCATCTAGTCCATATCATACATCTTCTAAAATCTATTCAAGTGGATGAAGCCTAACGAATGATCTTCAAACTTATACCGATAAGCCTGAGTCACTTCTCGCTGTCTTTTTCTTTTTCATTCAATACCAAGTCACTTAGTATATTTATGGGACTTAATTGTGAGTTTTTGGGGGGATTGATTTATAAAGAAGGGAAGTTATAGGGACTAAATTGGGGATAATTGCCCGGGGTGTAACCTATTGCGATCTCCTCAATTTTGTACAATTAGAAAGAAGAATTACTGATACGGTGGAAGTCATCTCTCGCTGTGTCAAGGAGATCGTGTCAAGCAATAATAACATCACGCTATGAAGCAATGGCTCCTCTAAAGAGAATATGAGTCTTGTTACGGCTGGTGGGTTATTGAGATACCATTTCCAAGATGACTCTTGTGGCTTTATGCAAAGTATGGAGTGGCAACATCTGTAAAAGTTGAATTGTGGGGGGCCTGGACCGGCCCGAGATTAGCCTGAAATAGAGATATTCACCGTCTCATTTTATAGGTCCACTCACAGTTGATTACCAAATCATCTCTTGCACGATCGTACCCACTTGAGCGGATAGGTGATGCTAGTCCTGAACTAGATACAAAGCTTATTATCTAGAGACACGGTGATTGTCCAATACACTTATGGTGAAGATAACTCATGAACAAATTGGCTAGCGCATCAAGCCGAACACTTAGCATTTGGGCTTCTTACTGTCATGTCTATTGGTCTTAGTCTTTTACTCTATGCTAATATATACTAGTCAATTTCCCTCGCCTATGTATTAAGTAATTGCAATATTATAATGGGGCTGGGCCTCGTTTTCAACCAAAAGAAGAAAGAAGAATTACTTAAGATTGGCTGCTTGAGAAAACCCGAGCCGGGGTGGACGCCGCCTTGTCAGAGTGAGCAGTTGGTTGGTCCTCACTGGAGGAACACGAATGGTCTAAGAACCTGATGCTCGATTCCTTTCACACGAAGAGACTGCGATGGGAAAACAAGGCTCGTGGAAGGACCCTGGCATCATCCTCCGGGATTAGGAAAACATAAAAATACTTCGGAGTCAGCAGTGGTTGGTTAAGGAGTCACCATCGGTATCGCCGGCAATATAGTCAAGTTGTATATTTAATAATCATCAGCAGACCCAGTTGGCGCTCCAGACAAGTTGCGTTGAGCCGGTTGAGATACATTCTAGAAGGTGCAGTTTATCAAGAGAGATGCATAGCATAATTGCAGAACCGGATGCATAAACATTAACAGTAGCAAAACCGATGGAGTCCCGCTATGAAAATGAGCCTATGAGCAAGAGGAGGAGGATTGGATGGGAAGCTGGTAGCAGTAGCTCGCCCTCTGCGCCTGCTGAACCAGGAGGAGGAAACGAGTATGACGTCTTCTTGAGCTTTAGGGGAGAAGATACCCGCAAGACCTTCACGGATTTCCTCTACAGCAGGCTCGATGGTGCTGGGATCCGGGTCTTTCGAGACACTGAGAGGGTCGAAGTCGGCGAGGAGATCGGCCCTGAGCTCATCCGGGGGATTGAGCAGTCCCAAATCTCTATACCCATCTTCTCCAGCAACTACGCGTCCAGTAAGTGGTGCCTCCAAGAGTTTGCGTTCATGATGAAGTGCAGGGAGACAAGGAAGCAGGTCATACTCCCCGTCTTCTACGACGTCACGCCGAGCCAAGTCCGGCACCAAACGGGGAGGTATGGCAGAGCCTTCCGGCAGCATAAGAAGAAGCAGGATCCAGCAACTGTTCAGGAATGGAGAGAAGCTCTTGCACGGGTCGGGTCCCTGAGAGGCTGGGAATTGGCAAACGAGGCTAATGGGTAATTTCATCTTATACACTTTATGCATTTTAAGCAATGGCTTAGCTTAAGTTTTCCTTTTCTCTTCACATAACTGTTACTGTGTAGAGCGTCTCTGCCTAATCAACCCCGTTAACTACACTTTCTTAAATCGCTTGATGGCAGATAGAAATTGCAAGAAGTTGTATGTATTACGTAAAGCATACTGACTACTTATGTCTTCATCCCTTTGTCCAGTCATTTACATTAAATTGCTCTGTTTATTAAATACATGTAAATCAGCAAAAGACAGGATTCCTTACTCGATCATTTCCTCTATAAATTACCTGGTGGATTGATTTTTTAGATATGATGTTGATTTCATTGTGCAGACACCAAGGGCAATTGATAGAGAAGATAGTTACAAGGGTTCTGAGGGAACTGAAAACAGCTCATCTTCTTGTCACCAATGAGTTAGTTGGAGTTGAAGATCAAGTGGAAGCAGTCATGAGAATGCTTGAGGTGGGGGTCCCAGATGTGAGATTTATCGGGATATGGGGCATGGGCGGCATTGGAAAGACTACCCTTGCAAAGGTCATCTACAACCAAGTTCTGGATCAGTTTGAGAGTTGTAGCTTCCTCCAAGACGTTCGAGAAGCGTCATCAAAAGGCCGCGGAGGTCTCCGATGTTTGCAAAGCCAACTTGTAGCCGACCTCTTGAGGTGCGAACGCCGGGAGTTTGCTACTATTGATGAAGGTGCAAGTGAGCTAAAACGGAGGTTCCGTCATAAAGTAGTCCTGGTTCTTCTTGATGATGTTGACCATGAGGATCAGCTGGATGCACTGGCAGCAAATTTTGATTGGTTTGCTCGAGGAAGTAGAATCATCATCACGACAAGGAAGAGGGACATTTTAAAAGGACCACTCGGGTGTCGGGTCTACGAAGTGAGAGAGTTGGAAGGAGATCAGGCTCTTAAACTCTTCTGCAGACATGCTCTGAGGAGGGATGCCCCAACTGATAATTTAGATGCTCTGTCGAGAAAAATCGTGGAGAGGACAGGAGGCCTTCCTTTAGCTTTCAAAGTTATTGGCTCTTTTTTGTGTGGGAAAAGGGAGGATATATGGAAAGCAACATCCCAGAAGTTGAAGATAATACCGAATCAGGAAGTTGCAGACAAACTAAGGATTAGTTACGATGGATTAGAACGTGACCAGCAACAGGTGTTCCTGGATATTGCTTGCCTTTTTATCGGGGAGGATAAAACAGTTGTGTCTTACGTGTGGGAAGATTGCTTTCAATATTCTCCGGAAGAAGCGATCGAGGTCCTGCTCCTAGCATCTCTCATAAAAATCGGAGATGATAACAAGCTGACGATGCACGATCAGCTTCGGGATCTTGGTAAAGAAATTGTTCGACGAGAAGACTTTCAAGAACCAGGGAATCGGAGTAGATTGTGGAACAATGAAGCAGTGGAAGTACTAGAGATGAATCAGGTATTGCACAACTGCCTATGTTATTAACTTATTTATGCATCAGGTTACTCATTTTCTTCTCTGTCCCTCTTCTGTTGGTACAGGTAGCTATGTTGTTATCTCAATTCTCATCAATTCAGTCCATTCTCTCTTTAGACAGACAATAAGCTGTCTTTCCAACCAATTGCAGAATTGTCCCTGAAACCATTAATCTAAGAATGAACAATTTATCGAATCAGGATAGCCTTTTATCTTGTGTGATTTTGCTACAGTTTCTTATACCCGATATTTTATCGGGACCTAGGAATGATGAAGTGCATTGCCTGACCATGAAGTAATATCATTTATTCGAAATGTCTGGTCAATGATTCGTTTTAAGAGCTCTAGTCATATAAGTACAAATGAATACTCAAGTGTTACTGGTAGTTCTTCACTTTAAAGATTTCTATAAGTTGTTCGTAACTTAATAATTACCGGTCTTTATGGAGCAGGGATCGAGAAAAATCGAAGCCATTTATCTAAGGTTTGGGATCGGGATCGAAGACTACTATTTTGCCCCTGAACAGTTCCAAGAGCTGTCAAACTTGCGGTTCCTGCAACTAATAGGCGCTAATCTGGCCGGAGATTTTCAGCGTCTTCTACCAAAACTGAGATGGCTCAGGTGGCAAATATCTTGAGCCGACAACACAGCAACAAATCTGAATATGAAGAACCTTGTTGTTCTTGATTTGTCATGGAGCAAGCTAGCACAGGATTGGACTGCTTCGAACTCTATTCAGGTCTCACTGTGAATTAGAATTCTCTACGTGTTATTGTCATACATGTTCTACACTTATTTCAGTATTTTAATTTCTCGACCGTTGTACAGATTACAGCTGTGAAGCTGAGAGTTCTTAATCTCGACTTTTGCACTGAACTAATGCGAACTCCTGCCTTTTCCAAGTTCCTAAATCTGGAGAGGTTGAGTCTCAGATATTGCCTGAATCTGCGTGTGGTCGATCCATCCATAGGGAAGCTCAACCAACTAACTTCACTAAACTTGGAAGGTTGTCCGGAACTTAGGGAGCTGCCGCAGCAATTCGGCTACCTGAAATCCTTGCGCGAGTTTGTAGTTGATGGGACAAGCATAAAAGAGTTACCCACCCTGGGCAATATGAAGAAGCTCGAGATCCTAAGTGCCAAAAATTGTGGATACCTTAATAAGCTTCCTGACTCAATTGGCCAGATGACTTCTCTCTCTGATCTTGTGCTTTATGGAACAAGAATTACTGAACTCCCAGGATCAATCGGATCATTAGTGAACCTACGACGATTGATATTAGCTTACACTGCTTTAAGTGAGCTGCCAATGTCTATTGGGGGGCTAAAGTCATTGATCAAGTTGGTGTTATCGAAGACAAGGGTTGCATCATTGCCCGATTCAGTTGGAAATTTGAATAATCTAGAGGTTCTTAAGATCGATCATACTCTAGTCCGATGTTTACCGGCTACATTAGGAGAGTTGGAGAGACTTCAATTGCTAGACGCTTCCGGGTGTCCATTATGTGGAGAAATTCCCGTTCAGCTTGGAAGACTATCCCTTCTGAAGGTCCTACTACTGAGACGAACAAGAATTAGTTCTATTCCGGAGACAATTAAGGGTCTTCCTCGTCTTGAAGTTCTCGAATTAGCACATTGTTATCGGCTCACAATTCTTCCTGAGCTTCCTACCAGCTTGGTTGAAGTATCTGTGACTTGTCAGTCAACTGCGCCAATACCAAATCTGTCCGACTTGATTAACTTAAAGAAGTTGGAATTCATTCAATCAACGGTTCCAGAGGACATTATGCAGTTGCCAAAATTGGAGAAACTGTACATCTTGAGGACAACTTGTAGTTTAATACTAGATGGCATCGGTATGCTTTCTATGCTCAAGGAACTTTCCATTGGTGACGTTGCTCTTCCATACCTCCCCAAACTTCCGTGTGGTCTGCGTGAGTTAAGCATCTCGCATTGTGCTTCCCTTGAAAGTTTGGCAGACCTTTCAAATTTACAAAGGTTATCACATTTAAGGCTAAAGAGCTGTCCTCAGCTTGTGGGCATCAAAGGCCTTGGAAGTTTGCTATCCTTGAGAGGTTTTTCTATTTCTCGCTGTGGGGCAATACATAATCTCGATGGACTTGAAAAACTGGAAGCCCTCACATCACTAAGTATTTCTGCATGTGCAAATGTGAAAATTTTGCCAGATCTATCACAGTTGAGGATGCTGTGCAAGATGGAAGTACGTAATTGCAGAAAGCTTGCTGACGTTCAAGGTATCGACAGCTTGTATGCCTTAGAAGACTTGGATCTTAGGGCGGTGTCAGTTGAAAGATTATGTGACTTGTCAAATTTGAAGTCATTGACATGGTTGAGAGCCATTGGCTGTGCAAAGCTACAAGGAATTGATGGACTTGATAAGTTGGAGAAAATGAATACCCTGAACATTTCAGGATGTAAAATAATTGAAAGATTGAGCATGTCGGGCTTAAAATTGCTGCAATACGTGAATGCTCGTGGATGCGAGAAGTTAGAAGGATTAGATGAACTGGATGAACTGGAAAATTTGCAGCGGCTAAATATTATAGGCTGTAAATCGATTGAGAGGTTACCCAATCTATCAAACTTAAAGTTCTTTGAATATTTGCAAGCCGATGGCTGTGAGAAGTTGCAAGGTCTTGATGGGCTTGATAAATTGGAAGCATTGGTGGAACTAGATATAAGGGGATGTAAGGCTATTCAGAGGTTGCCCGACTTGTCAAGCTTAAGATTGTTGCAAGGATTGCTTGTTGATGGCTGTGAGAACCTGCAAGAGCTGGAAGGGCTTGAAAACTTGGAAAGATTGGAGAGGTTGAGTGCTTCAGGCTGTGCAAACATTGAGAATTTACCGGATCTGTCGAAGCTGAAGAAGTTAAAGTGGCTCAATGTTTCGGGATGCAAAAAGCTCAGAGAGATTCAGGGACTGGGGGAGCTGGAACTTATAGAAGAGATCGATATTTCTGGATGTGATTTGCTTCAAAAGCTTCCGGATCTGCCAAATGCACGCATAATTGATGACTCTCTTGAGGTTCTCTCCCATGATTCTTATTTTGGCATTTCTTTTGGATCCGCTCATTTTGGTATCTGGAAAATGTTTCCCAAGAAAAATGCTACTTCGAGTCTTTCAATTACTGGACTTACCGAGCAACAAGTATTTGTGGAAAATTTTTGTAAAGAGAGCTAAAATGTGCATATTAATCAAGTGTCAGCTGCTATATTACTTGATGACAGGATAACGAGGGTGAGACTTCTTGCCAGGACGAGGAATCAGATGGGCTCGATTACTCTCGTGGTGGTGAATTAGATGGGCTCGATTACTCTCGTGGTGGTGAATTAGATGGGCTCGATGACTCTTCTGATGAGCTGGAGTAGCAAGATGATCTCGATGACTCTTCTGATGATGAATCAAATGACCCAGACCTCGACGATTCTTTAGAAGGGATACCATGCTACCTCGAGAACTCTTCTGATGAGGAATGATGTGGGAATAGAAGCTGGAGTGAAAGAGGTCTAGTTTGGCGTATTCCTGCTCGGGTAATTAACCGTCGCCATGACCTTGATTAAGGAGCAAAGGAAATATACGGACATGGAGTCGAGACTGAACCTGGGACCTCTTGGTTCCGTGTCGACAACTTGTGCCACTGTACTAAACCACATTGCTCATCATTTTGAAGCCAAACCATCTCTTGCCCAATCTGACCCGAATCCATCGCCATCTGTTCGATCGGTCCACTTCACCTCAATCCCCAGCCCTTCACAACCGAGCACCATCACCGATGGCGAACCATCTGCCTCACCGAGCACTCTGTCTATGAAACAGATCCGTATCCCTCCCTTGCTTTGCCCTGGCTTGACCTGACCGTGCGATTGAACCAACAGAGCCGTTTTCCCCACTCTTGCGAGTCTGTCTCCATCACAACTAAATTGGGAGACCCTTGTCTTAGTTCAATCTTTTGTCACGATTCTCCACTGGCCATGCTTTCCTCAAGCCTTTGAGCACCATCCTGACTCCATCTTCTCCGACCTGCATGGACTCGAGCACTATTCTAGGGCAGCCCTCTACCTGGTAAGTAGGTAAGATTCGTCCATTCATTTGCTAATGAGCAATGCATGATTAATTGTGCTATTCGTTGCTGGCTTCTGCTTGTTTCCTGCTTAACGACGACTGTGAAATCATATCTCTTTGTTGCTGTCTGTTGCTTGTATTGTTGATTGCCTGCGACTAGCTAATGGATACATTTGCTACTATCTGTGACCCATCGGGAATCACGAGCGGTTTGCTTGTTCTATCTGATGACTATGTTGGACTGTTATCTTGTGGTGAATACGGAGTTAGAACGATTGCTTGTTTTCAAATGCATTTATTTGCCTTGAATGCTTGGTTGTTGTAAGTCTGCTGTGATGTTGCATTTTCGATGATTGAGAATTGTTGTCCCTGGTTTTTGAGTTAATGATAGTTACATATGGCTGATAGATATGTTAAGGGTTGAAATTGTCTTAGATTCCTATTATTACAGCAACAAATTGCTCAGCGTTATCTCTTGATTTCAATGTCACTTTGATGGAGAATAGGGCTGTTTAATGTCTGGCACTGCAGCCGGTTGTTGCTTAATGATTTCTCACAATTTTGATGTCATTTTCGGTGAGAATAGAGCATTTACTTGTTTGATTTCACGGCTGCTCTTTGCTTGATGTTTACCCTTTTTTTCAGTGCCATTTTCACTGAAAATTAGAGCATTAATTTGCTGGTCATTGCAGCAGCCCTTCATTGGGAGTTTTTCCTTTGTTTTCATGGCATTTTCAATAGGAAATGGGGCTCCTTAGAGTCCATGATTGCAGCAACACTTTACTCGATGATTTCTGCAGCAACACTTTACTCGATGATTTCTCCGTTTTCAATGTCGATTTGAGGATATTAGAGCCTTATTTATATGTTAAATAATTATTTAGCTAATAATAATTATATTAATATTTTTATTGACAGATTCAAGCCAAATCTTCTAGCCACTTCACTGATTACATCAATCATTCGGAATCGGCTGGATACATTCTACGCTAATTGGAACATGTTCCTGAAGAGAATACGGCGGGACTGGTTCAATGAGTGAAGGGTAAATTCTTAACTAATAATTATATTTTTATTATTAATATTTTTCACCTACTAACTAAAATTTTTATATTGTAAATTGGCAGATGGTTATGGATTGGGATTCGGTGGATGATGATCACATGTGGGGTGCCTCCAATATTAGGGGAGGTGCTCGCTTCCGCGACATGATAAGCGACGTCCGAAAGACGAAAAGAGTCCACAGTGGATGGGGGATGAGTTATTTGGGGAACTTCTACGTCATTTAGAGTCTTCAATTATATATTTTTTATTTTCTTTTGGTTTTTTTATAATTTCTTGTAAAATTTTGTAAATATGTTGAGTTAATAACAATTTATTTTTTCTTCAATTCTAGTAGTAATTATAAATTATTATGAAATAAATTAAATAAAAAGACAATCCATTTAATCATAAAATAAATTAAATATGTAATCAATTACATAATTATAAAATAAATGTAATTAAAAATATACAAACCGAGGGATCACTGAAGGAACATACGTCAGTAAATAGTGACGGATTTGCGACGGACAATCCATTGGTAATTTGTCAGTATTTTGCCTTCATTAAGCGACGAATTATCCGTCGTGAACCTATCGGTATTTCCTACGGACTTTTCCATTGGTGATCCGTCGGTAATGGCGACGGATTGTCAACGACAACAATTTCTATACAAGAGAAAATGCGATAGCTCGTATCCATCGGTAAATCAAATTACTGACGGATTCCCGACGGATCGTTCCGTCGGAATTTAGCAGTTGTCACAGGAATTTTTTAGTGATGTATCATAATGATTCGGTGTCATGTTCACTTTGGGATTGGTGAGAGCATTTTTAAGTTTCTCAAGATCACATCCAGTCTTGGAAATTAAGAGAGTCCGAAGTCCTTTTCACATCAGAATCTACTTCAATCTTCTTGTTCCAACAAGCAAGTACAAGAATTCATTAAGTAGCCTCTTCCATCCTATTCTCCAGTATATTGAGTTAACAGTAAGACACGGACAAGGAAGGGAAAAAAAAAAAGCACAAGGAGCACATAGTCCTGCAGTCGATTTTGCCATAGTCAAGTCTGTCTTCTTTCTTTGGCCAAAAAAATGAAAAATAAAAGAAAAGGTCTGTCTCTTTCTACCCCATCAAGATCCAAGGCAGTTCCTTTTTCCCCATTGTCTCCCCCTTTTCTTTACTTTTAATTTCATTTTTAATTCTATCACAAGAGAGGTTCCTTTCCCCCACTTGAATTGGACGCGATATGTAGGTCAGTCCAAGCTCGTGGGGACTCGAGCAATTGTCGAACCTCGTCGAAGCGGCTTACATGCCTTATGGTCGGTGGATTTGGCTAGAAATTGCTCAGAGTAGGCGACTAGATTTTGACTGATGTGATATGTCAAAGAGTATGAGAGCTTTGTCTAATCTAATAAGAGACCATAATCGGGATTCCAAATGACCGAGGTCGACTGCCAATTGTCTTACTGGGTTCATACTAGGCTCCCTTCTTCGGGTAGATGGAGTTAGTCAGGCTCGAGCCAGACTTATTGGTCGCTGATGGTGAACACACAAAACATCATATTATAGCAGTGGAACCACATCATTGGTCGCTGTTCCAAACCTTAAAAAGACCCATACAGTTGCATCGAATGGAAGAGGGAGAGCTGTTGTTCTTGTCAAGCAGTGTCAGTCACTCTATAATTTGGGTCCAGCTTGGATTTCTCATCACAGAAACATTGACAATGGGCACAGTTATCGCCACCTCTTCTTTGCTTTTAAAAAAATGATACCGGAAGTCCTATATGTTTTTCGATTCTTGTAAGTGAGTCCTAAATGTTTCAAAGTGTTAAATCAAATCCTATATGTTGTCCACGTTACAACTTCAGTTCTTTCTGTCACCTACTGTTACTTTAAGCTGACGTGTATCAGTGCCATGTCAGCGCCACTTCAGTTTAAAGTAACAGCAGGTGACGGGATAAACCCGATGTTATAAAATGGGCAATATATAGGACTTGATTTAATATTTTAAAACATTTATGACTCACTTGCAAAAATCGACAGATATGTAGAACTCCTGGTATGTTTATCTCCTTTAAAATGTATGATGATTTCAACACCAGTTTTTCCACTTCAGTTTGGATAATATATAACTCGTTTTATCGGATCGTGACAAAATCCGGGTAGCAGGTTCGGTTCAGTTATCAACAGCGTTCAACTTATGAGAATTACCGGAGACATATATGTACACACGAAAAGATTCAATTTGTGGATAGACATACCAAGGCAAATGTCACGACCCGAAAATTTGGCAGAGTATCCCCTTATTTTTACCACATCCCACATCAAACATGAACCTGCTTAAATATTAATTCAGATAATATATACTCCTATATATTCTTCACAACCATAACCACCTTTTTCACCATCCAAAAATAATCTCAACCAAAAGTTTCAGGCTGTAACATTATAGACAAACCTATATAATTCGAATTTACATGATCTTAATATCTACCTAAAGGAGGCATGACGCTGATCCCGGGAACAAAATATCTATTCCAAGCAACTCGTACTTCTTCTACTTAGCTGAAAAAAATATCGCAGGGAGTGAACTGCGAGCTCAGTGAGTACAGATTTCTACAGTATAATAATATTATACATATAATTTCTTAACAAATCACATTCATAAAAATATCAAAACAAGGACAGGAATGAAAATGCTCAACCAGACTAGTGCAATGCATAGAATTCAATCAATACAAATAATAGCTATGGGGTCGCACTCCCTCTGCGACAAAGTTATAATGGTATCGATACTCCGCTCTCTAACGATAACATGACCCCGCGAAATAATCAATATCAATCTTCTCCCATCTCCCGGTGCCATTCATCTACACACCTCACACCTGCGGGGGCTGCTCATTACCCTCCGGCGATAAGAGTAATTTTAAATTATGTTATTTTTATATCTCGCTGGAAATCAGAGGTAAATTACCTCGATGAACATCGGCAGTAAATTAAATCTCTCTCTTTCCACTTTGATTTATATTTTCTTGTCTCATCATTTTTTTTGGCCCATTTCTAGTCCGTCGGTTTAGCGGTCACCATGGCTATTTACAATCACATACAATGATGCACAATACATATAAAAATACACACACTGACATACAAATTTCATAGTAAATAAAAGCAATCTCATTCCTACGTATTGATTTTAATATAATTTATAACCTACTACATTACAATATATATATATATATACATATACATATACACACGCAATCAGCATGCAATTGCATGGCCATGCAGTCTAACACACACACACACATATATATATACATATTAACGAGGTGATTATATATAACATAATATAAATTATTCCACAATGGAAAATGAAAGAGTACTCACAACCCGTTCAGTCAATCTACCTGTCTTGGTCTCAAAGATGTCTATTTTCAGTCTCTTCAAGTCCTATCATATCATTTACAATAAAATTAAAATATATCATATATGTTTATATTGAAAATGATCCCAAAAATTATTTTATGACATTATTCATTGTACTTTTATTGACTATATGACTTTTACCTATCAAGTTATAACTCATAGGAATACGTCATTCTAACTAAATTCTACCAAACTATATATATAATATTGAGTAGTATAATTGATTTGATTCGAACTAGACCTAAGTTATGTCCATTTTTTTCTCATCGTCGTCCTCCTATGTTCTCCGTTTTAGTGCTTCAACTTCTTATACTCCCCATCTCATTAATCATAGTGAAAATTAACATATATGATATATTCATATATGTATTCACATAAAAATAACCATAAAAATATTTATGAATCTTAATCTACTCCACTATAATCAAACCTATAACCTTCACATATCCCTTTATCCATACTTCTATACCCAAATCATTCCAACAATAATATACTATATATCAAATAATAAAACTTACTAAACTTAAAATGAACCTAATTTACATCCTATTTCCTTCTTCTGAACTGTTTGCCTGCCCCCGTTTTTCTTCTTCATTTCTCTCTGTCGTTGCTCTCAGTTCGGTGGGTTGGGGAGGGGAAATGGCTGAATGCAAAAAGTCAGAGAAATGGATATATGTGTGGGACTTTTCAGGTACGGGAGGAAAAAAAAGAAAAAGAAAATATGTTAATTGGGTTCTAAGCAAAAATGATAGGCCTTTGACAGGCTTATTAGCCCATGGGCTCACAGCAAACATCTCGAAGCTATCACTGGTGAGAGTAATATGGAGCTCGGGTTCGGGTCCAGCTCCATCATGGCTGTGCCGAGGTGTGAACTCTGCAGTCTTCTCCAGGCTGGGGGCCCACAGTGGCGAGAGGAATGCCGACACTGTTGAAGTAGGGTCCTATGGCGTGCATTTGGGGTGGAAAAGAAAGATAAAGTATATCAGCATAGCATGTGTTATCATACAAAAGTGCAAGCTATTAGTACTCTCGAAATTATTAGACCTTACATGTATACCGAAGATTTTATTCTTACACAATCGATGTGGGGTTACTAGGCGTGACAAACTCTCCCTCCCCTTAAAAACCTCGACATCCTTACCGGACTCTTGGCTCAGGTTCAAATAACTTCTTGTCGCTTGGGTTAGGGTCCGGTCTATTCCTCGTGGTTAGCCTAATATAAATCACCTGCAAATCGGAATCATTTATTCTTCTCTTGTGCTTCAACAGGGAGAATATGGCAGCTCGCCCTGGCTAAATTGGGTTTCCACCGAGATCCAGTAACTTGGGAAACCGAATGCAGGTGGCTGCTTCAACAACGAGGGAAGTCGATTGATTCTGTGGTCTGCCGACTCTTGTGGACCCAATACATGCACACATTCTGGATAGAATCTTCGACCACAAGACTTGAAGTGACGAGGAGTTATCACGTATCATTGTTGACACGGTTAAGCTCAAGATTTCCGCTCTACCCCGACTTGAAAATCAGATTCGTGTTGCCCGGGCAGCAATTTTGTTAGAACCTTTTTGTACATAAGCTAGTCTTATGGTTTTTATGGTTCATCACATGTACAGGAAAATTGATCATAGTTGAATGAAATTACCCTACCATTCCAAAAAAAATCACCTGCAAATCTCATGGTTGTGAACTGAGCCAGCTTCCAATACTATATGTAACACTACGGATCTATCATCAAAAAATGATAATCGTTAGTGCTCTTAGAGTTATTGAACCTTACACATACATCCAAGATCTACTCCTTACACGATCGATATATGATCACGAAGCTACAGATGTGTAAATTTGGTGCTTTCATTTTAGGACTCTGGGCGCATGAATCTATCTGATGATAAAAGTGAATCAACACATATGCTTTTCCAGAGAAGAAAAGCCTTCACAATATGTAATTCATACTTCGTGTGCTCTAGTGATTAAAGAGCATCATCGTGTGAGTCATTTGAAGCAAATGACGGTCTCAATCATTGTCCTTAGTAACTTTCAACTATATCTTCAACATAACATATGGACGTTTATATTCTAGCTTGTCTAAGATACATGTATAAAATAATGAAATGAGTGTCTGAAACATACG
>JAOYND010201004.1:0-15603 GCA_025802135.1 Lagerstroemia fauriei
TGTCAGCAGCCGGAGGAGTGTGAGGTGGGAAGAGGCGATGGATTTAAAGCACGTGGAGTCGCGGGAGACTGCCGCTTGATGGAGCTACTGACTTCCAGAAATGGCTCAATCACCCATTAGCGGGAACACCGAGAAATTCCGATCCTTCCCACTGCGCGCGCAGAGAGAGAGAGAGAGAGAGAGAGGGAGAGAGAGAGGGTTGGTGACTGAAGCGCTAACTAAGCAACGGGAGAAGGCTCGTCTCACTGTAGGTGAAAGAGCTGGAAGCGAAAGTTATTTCTGGCGAAAGAGTGAGTTGTAGCGTTTGTCTGTTCTTGAGCCTTTTCACTCGGAGGCTGAGCGGGGTGGTCTTCGAACTTCTGAGGATCTTAAACAGCTCCGGGTGCACTGTGGGTCCGACGGTATGAAGCGGGGCCGGCTCGCCGAGGACCTGCAGAATCTGTTTGGGTGTATCGTGCACCGGGACCATGTGACAGAAACGTGTTGTAGGGATGGGTCTTTGGCTGATTTCTATTTCTAGAGTGGTGTGCGGTTGTACCAGTCGGTCGGTCGGTCGGTCGGGTCGGTACATGTCGGATCAGATCGAAATTCATTTTACACGAGGTCGCGACCTGGGTATTCGGATCCACTCATTTCCCAAATGATTATTTTTCTGTTAAGGAATAATATCGCAATTTATATTAGTCGAAAGATGGGATATCGGGATATTCTAAAATTTACACCTTCCTTCTTTTCCAGTGTTACAATGGTAATATCACGTAAATACGGTTTGGTGGCATGAAAAACTAGTAAAAATTTACCACGATTTGAGGAAAATTAAAATTAGAGCCTTATGCAAAACAAAAAAAAAATTGAGAACCTAAATAAAATTTTAAAACTTCCTAAAAAACCTTAATATCAATTAGCGACAAGTTGAAAAGGGGATCGAATATTATAGAACACGAGTCTCTTTTTATTTCTTAGGTTTTTACCGTTTTATTTATGTTCTTAAGGTTTTTTTAAGAAATATTTAAATTTATATTTTATCGTCTAAATTTTTTCCCATGAATCCACTGATATAACTCATTTTTTAATGAACTGTAATATCATCAAACAATCCCTTCCTAGACACGCTAGGTTGCAGGCCTCCCTGTCTTCTTCCATACTCGTGCATAAAACATTATATTGCTCAAAATGAATTAAGAGGATCTTAGTATTACAACTGACCTAATCTCTCGACAGGTGAATTACACAAGTTTAAACAAACTTTTTATTTTATATATAACAATAATTATCATATACTTTTAGGAAAATAAAAACATTATCAAACCCTTCCTCTGCATCTCTATCATTCGCTTATACAACCATAATTATAATCAACCTTTTCTCCTCCTCCTCGGTCCTCCTTGCCCTCGGCAACCGACACAATCGCTTAGTGCCCACCTTACATCCTCCTCCTTGGCTTAGTTTGTACAGTGTCATCGACCCTTTATTTATTGCAATGACCTGAGCCCCAACTTGGAATACTAGGCTCGTCCAAACTAGAGCTCGGATCTGAGCTCGTAAATTGCTAACGACCAGAACTTGATCTTAGTATATTCGATTTGGCTCGGGTCATCACTATGGATCATATTCATTTGCTATAACAATTACAAGTGTTAAAGAGTCCGTGAAGAAAATGTTTGTCCATTGATGTTCTACGAGTAAACTTACACTTTGGTCCCTAATATTTGAGCGAGCCAATAGTTTTGTCATTATTCTTTTTTGCCAACAATTACACCTAAACATCCACATTTTTGCCACAACTTTAGTCAAGTCGTGAATCTGCCATTAAAAATTTCTCTGTGGCATCCTACGTTGTATTAACGGTGTTAAGAATATGGTTTTTTTTAATGCTTGGTAACAAAAACGAATTCTTTTATATTAACTGAAAGATGTAGTTATCATTTTACCCTCACTATTCATCAAATTTTCAAACAATTGTCACTGATGTAAAAAAATAACAACCAAAAGGTTCGGCCTCCCTACCGCACATTTCCTTGATTAATGAAAAAGAATGACACCAACATGAGGTGGTTCAAGTGGTAAGACATTTGTTTCCCTTAAGTAAAGGTTTGGGTTCGAGTCTTTGTGGATGGAGAAAATTCATGCTGGGAGAGATTTTCCCCTTAAATGAGCCGACCCGGCTTGAACTAGATTAGTCAGTAGCCCAATAGGTTTCTGGATACCACCAGTGTACACACCAAAAAAAAAGATTCCAATTCGAATTCCATTAAAATTGAAAAGGTGGCTAGGGGTGGTGGTGTACGGGCCTTTTGGTGCTTTTTGACATGAATGACAATTATTTGAAAATTTAATAGTGAAGAGTAAAATGGTAATTATATCTTTCATTTAATAAAAACGACTTCATTTTTGCTACCAGGCATTAAAAATTTGTATTTTTAATGCTGTTAGTGCCACATAGAAATTTTTAACGGCAGATTCACGGCTAGACTAAAGTGGTAGCAAAAAGATGGATGTTTAGGTGTAATTGTTGGCCAAAAAAAAAGAATAAGGACAAAATTGTTAGCTCGCTTAAACATTAGGGATCAAAGTGTAGGTTTACTCCTGTTCTACTACAAATCATACAATTTAGAGTAAACCATCATTTTCATTCTCAAATTTGTAGCAAGCCATCAATTTAGTTCTCAAAATTTGAAAACCATCAATTTGGTCATCACTATTTAATTTCGTTGATCAATTTGGTATAGGCATTATAAAGCTGTTTACAGGTGCTGACATGGACAATGACTGTCGCTTTTTGGGATCCCATATGCCACGTGACAATCAATAAGTGGATAAAATTATTTTCATAAGTAATAAATCGAGTAAATTATCATTTTAGTCCTCAAAGTTTTAATGAGTCATTAATTTGATCATTAAAATACGAAAGCAAACAATTTGGCCACTATTTAATCTTGTTGGATAATTTGGTCTAACTATTATAATATCTTTTCTTTTTTTTCTGAGTAATCTAACTATTATAATATCATTTTATAATGATAGAGATACTAATTACACAACAAAGGAAACAATTTGTCATTAATCCTTTCCTTGTATAGTTGCTCTATTCTTGTACAGAATCACTGTATTTACTTTATAATATTTTGTACTCTATAATAATACATAGCCACTAGAGGTGGCACACAATTAAGCCAAATTCCTTAAGTTATTATGGTATCAGAGCCTTGACTGGGCACTATGATTTTCTTCCATGTCCTTCTCACATCCACTGCAGCCCACTGCCCTCACCTACTACAGCCAACTCTCTTTTTCATTCTCCTGCAAAATTAGCTGCTCACTACCTTCCTGCAAATCAACCTTTTTCTGTCAAACCCAGTTACTATGGCAAGTCTCAAAATTCCCCTTCCAACTTCCCTACCAAATATCTCAATCAAGCTTAATGGGCAAAATTATCATTTTTGGAGAGGGATCATGACATGATCTCCTCAAATATGCCGAGGGTTCCATTCCTGCACCGAAGGCAGACAAATGAAAAGGATGGCAAGACTGAAGCAAATTCAGCTCATTGAATTTCGGTTGCAAGGGACAAATTTACACTCGCTTGTCTAATGATTTCAGTTACTGAAGAAATTGGTAATAATGTTCTTAAAGCTAAAACTAGTAACGAAGCCTGGATCACCCTTGTTACTCTATTTGATTCACAGACAATAGCCCAAGAAGACTTTCTGGATCAACAGTGCCATGATATCAAGAAAAACTCGACATCCATGCTCGACTACCTCAACTCTGTTAAGCGTCGATTTGCCCAAATTGGCAAATCCAAATCTGTCCAACTCAATCGTGCAATTGTCTTCAGCTTAGGGTGTGACTGGGAGCCCTTGATTATGGCCTTGTCAGAAGATATACCTACCATGAGTACGGATGCTCTGTGTATTGTTCCTTAATAACGAGGCACGATGGACTTACGCCGATTCGTCAGAACAACCACTGCCACTAACCCTGCTCCGATGCAGGCAAATCTTGTGGCCAGACGATTCGGTGACTAGCAATATGGAGGGAGTAGGGGATGCTCTAGTAGAAGCAGATGTGATTTCAGTGCAGCCAGTAACTTTCCATGCTCAGGTCAAGAAGACAACTCCCCTGTGGGCCAATCGGGTCAGCCTCGTGATTTCCAGATTGGGCAATCTAATTGGACCAGACAACCCAACTTTTCTCAGGCACGCAATCTGCCTCGGGCCACTAATCTAGGACGACCTTAACACTTCCGCTCTATCCCACATCTGCATGCTCGCCAAAGCCCCATCTCTCGGGCCCAATCATACTCAGCTGATCCCATCAGACTATATTCCTATTCTGGCTTGTCCAGCTCAGGCCCTGTTATCTGTCAAAACTATAACCGTCCTGGTCATATCACCACATATTTCGCTAATTTAATGATTTTTCTAGTGCACAAGCTTACTTTGCTCAGGTTTCCTCGTCAAGTGTTCATGACTTGGATTGGTACGTGGACTCTGGTGCGACACATCATGTGACATTTGATTTGGGTCTAAGTATTCGAGATGATCAACCTAGCAATGACCAACTGTTCATTCGTGATGGTAAATCTATACCCGTGCTTGCCTCCGGTTCTTCTATATTACCTTCTGTTACTCACTCCTTACATCTGAATGATATTTTATATGCCCCAGATATTTCCAAAAATCTTCTTTCCATTTCCAAATTTGCCCATGATAGCTCTTGTTATTTTGGATTTCACCCTCATTTCTTTGTTGTGAAGGATCTTCGAACATACCAAGCTCTTTTGCGGGGACCAGTTAAGGATGGGCTATACTATATCCAGTTGCATGATAGATGTCGGTCCGCACCTCAAGCTATCCTCTCCACATCAGAGTCTATCTCTCTTTGGCATAATCGACTAGGTCACCCTTCATTTCCTATTGTTCGTCATTTATTGCATTCTCGACTTTCGAATAATGCCAACATTAATAAGGTGTGCTCAGCCTGTCAGATGGACAAAATTGTCAATTGTTCCTTTCCTGACACATTGAATAAAAGCACTACTTTGTTTAAACTCATTCATGCTGATATTTGGGGACCTACACCGATTTCCTCTCATATTGGTCACTCTTATTATATTCATTTTCTGGATGATTTTAGCGAGTACTCATGGTTCCATGTGATGAAATCTCGCTCCGATGCCTTACAAATTTTCCATGGCTTTCTACTACAAGTTAAAAATATCTATAATCAGAAAATCAAATTTTTTCAATCCGATGGTGCTAAGGAATTCTTATCTATTGCATTCCAAAAAGCGTTGCAAGAACGTGGAATTTTTCATAGAATTCTTGCCCTCATGTTCCTCAGCAAAATGGCTTCGCAGAACGAAAACACCTCTACATTGTTGATATGGGTCTGACTCTTCTTTATCATGCCTTGGTTCCACCAAAATTCTAGGATTACGCTTTTGAAACGGTGATTTTTCTCATTAATCGCTTACCAACCAAATCTCTTAAATTCAAGTCCCCCTACCAGCTTCTTCATTAGAAAACACCTACTTATGATAAGTTATGTGTCTTTTGGTTGTCTTTGCTTCCCTTATCTTTGACTTTATCTCCATCATAAACTCGAACCTCTATCTCATCCCTGTGTTTTTCTGGGATACCCTTCACATTATCAAATGTATAGGTGCTTGATCTTACCTCTGGTCGGGTGGTCATTTCTCCTCAAGTTGTATTCGATGAACTGTCATTTCCTTTCCGATCTCCGACATATATCACAGTGGGTCATACACAGCCCTCCACTGTCATCGCAAGATCGACTAATGTAAGTTCTTCCGGTTCCTCTCACCTTCCTATTCCTCTCTCCTGTCCTACTCTTTCTACTCCACCCAACTTGATTGATGATGTTCCACCAGTTGCTCTAGTCCCGTCTCAATTCACAGGTTCAATGGATACGACACAAGAGGCCTTAGCAAGTGGAGCTGACACCCATCGTACACACCCATTGGTCACCCTTCTCGCACTAGTACTTTACCTCCTTGTCGTTTTACGATATCGAGACATCCTACTACCTTTTCTGTCTCCAGTGCTCTACAGGAACCCCGACCCTTTACCAGTGCCAGAAAACATCCTCAATGGCATGCTGCTATGTAAGAAGAGTACCAGGCACTGCTCCAAAATCACACATGGGATCTTGTTCCATCTTCTTCCTCTCAGAATGTTATTGACTGCAAATGGGTGTATCGAATCAAACACAAAGCCGATGGGACAATTGATCGTTACAAAGCTCGGCTAGTGGCAAAGGGGTTCAATCGAAGAGAAGGAGTTGATTACATGGAAACCTTCAGTCCTATTATTAAACCAGTTACCATCCGCACCATTCTCTCTATTATTGTTTCCTTATGATGGCCCATTCATCAACTCGATGTCAAGAATGCCTTTCTCCACGACCATCCCGCTGAGGAAGTTTATATGCAACAACCTACTGGATTCATTAACTCCATTGGCCCAGCTCATGTTTGTCAACTCCAAAAATCATTTTATGGATTGAAACAAGCTCTAAAAGCATGATGTCAGCGCATCAATAATTTCCTCTATGAAATTGGCTTCGCTAGTTCTCTTACAAAACACCTCGATTTTCGTCCTTCAGCAGCAATCATAGATTGTTCTCTTCCTCGTATATGTGGATGGCATCATTCTCACTAGAACACGAGGTGCACCATTCGATCATATCCTCGCCTCTCTCAATAGAGAATTTGCTATGAAGGATCTTGGCTCTCACCACTATTTCCATGGTATTGAAGCTCACTCAAGCTCTCTTGGCCTTCATCTCACTCAATCCAAATTCATTTACGACATTTTGTCATGAACTTCAATGCTTGAGTGCAAACCACTAACATCGCCAATTCGCTTAGGTTTCCCACTATTTGTCACCATGGGGGATCCTTTTGAGGATCCATCTCTTTACCGAAGCATTGTCGGAAGTCTTCAGCACCTTACCTTGACAAGACCTGATATTGCATATGCAGTCAATCAAGTAAGTCAATTCATGCACCAATCTATTGACACTCATTGGTCTGCTGTCAAGAGGATTCTACGGTATCTCAAGGGTACAATTAATCAGAGCCTTTTGCTTCGTCCGGGCCCTATTTCCTCTCTTTTAGGATATTCGGATGCAGATTGGGCTGGCAATCCAGATAATCGATGCTCTGTCAGTGGTTTCATTATTTTCCTTGGATCTACTCCTATATCTTGGTCTTCCAAAAAGCAATGTACAATTGCTCGGTCCAGTATTGAATCTAAATACAAGAGTCTTGCAAATGCCACGGCCGAAATTATCTGGATTCAATCACTACTTCGCGAACTGGGTTGTCCTTCGCATTCATCACTAACACTTCACCATGACAATATTTCTACTATCTACCTCATGGCGAATCCTGTCTTTCATGCTCGGACAAAACACATTGAGATAGACTATTATTTTGTTCGGGAGCGGTTTATGTAGAAGCAGTTGTCTATTCAATTTGTACGATCAGATGATCAACTTGCTGACTGCCTTACAAAGGGGCTACCCTCTTCTCGGTTCCTAGTGATGCAGTCCAAGCTCAACATTCTGCCATCCTCCTCGTTGTGCTTGTGGGGGAATGATAGAGATACCGATTACACCACGAATGAAACAATTTGTCATTAATCCTTTCATTGTATAGTTGATCTATTCTTGCACAGAATCGCTGTATTTACTTTTACAATATTATGTACTCTATATAATATAATACACAGCCATCGGAGATGGCACACAATTCAGTCAAATTCCTCAAGTTATTATATAAGAAAGGAATGGAACAAATATTTAGTGTGTATTACATAATAAACTAATTGTGAAAGAATAGAGAAGATGATGTCGTGTGTCAAGTGGGCACCCTAAAAATTTTAAAACTCCTTCCCGATTAATATAACGTCGTTAATGCAAACAGGAGATGGAGTGGGAATTCATATTTTAAAAAAATTTTATTTTGGGTATTTTCTATTCAAATGATCCTATCTTATATGAAAATATCAATTAAATTACCGTAAATAAATAATAAATATTGACCATTCAAATAATTATCATAATTATTGGTGATTATAATTTATTTTATTCCAACATTATAAAGCGGAACAATCTAAGATTTTCTCGATTATTCTAGTCACGTTGTTAAAGTAATGATTAGCCACTGACGATAAAGTTGCTTTAAGAGGCTGAATGAGCTCCACGATTCTAGAAAATAAGGTGAGTGCAGTAGTCTTGTCTTAGAATTAAACAAATGGCTGACGCTGGAAGTCGAATCCAATACCACAAATATGGAACATAATCAGGAAAATAAGATGCTTAATAAATATCACCGATCGGTTTAAATTTTTGAATTAATAGTAATAAAACCATTTTCTAAAAGCAAAGTCGAAAATCTTAAGTGGTAGTAGAGTTCATTGAATATCGGACCGTCTCCAAGAAGTCCAAGGAAAATGCACGGACATATCTTTTCATGTCCGAGTCTGAAACTATTGGCCAGGAAAAAAAAAAGAGAAGAGTAATCTGATCGCGAAAGAGGAACCACACCTCATGGTTTGTTTGTCTTCCTTCAGCTAGGTATGAAAGAAAAAGTCAAGTTCGAGATTAGTCGCTAAAAGGTAATCAAGGACATATGGTAAAATATAAACAGTACTCTCACACAGGGGAGGAAATCCTGTACGTAACAGTATTATCACGTGACAGTGTTTATGTGGTGATACTAACTAATAAAATCAAGTAGGCTTTTTTCCTTTTAAGATTTTATAAAACTTTAAAAAATTAATTTAATTTTATTAGTTAATATTACCACGTATACAATTACACCCAAAAATCTCTCCACGTTAGGACATGTAAACTTATCGGCAAGCTCTGTCATGATTTTGGATCCGTGTGCAATTGTCCCACTAAAATCAAATAAACTTTTGGGCGTCCCATGGAATCTTACATTCGCTGGTGCCTTTTCAAATTTAATATATATTATATATACTAAAATAGATTGGCTAAGACGGTTCGAAGATTTCGAGTTTTAGTCTTTATTAATAGAGAAACTTTGTACAAAGAGAACTTTACTCTTTAATAAATCGTGACTGCTTGAACTGAAATAGTTAAATTCTTTTAAATTTTTGAATATAATTCATAACTAGTTCAGACTGATAAAAATGTACTACATATTCTTTCATTCTTTTTTTTTTTTCTGAATTTCTAAAATGGTTTTTTTCCCTAAAAACGATTGCCCCGGCCAGCTTTGTCTTGGCGGTGGAAAGGAACTTTCGGAGAAAAGAAAACATAGGAAATTACGAGAACGACACACACATATAATATGTAATATAAGTTCTAAATAGAAGTTTTTTTTATTTACATCATGCAGTATCTTTGATCCAGGCAAAGCACACCTCAAGACTAATCTGCAGTCGAGCCGGGATCCCTAGAAAAATTTATGTTGACTCTCACAACCTGAGATTCGATCCTATAATCACTTATTAGGAGCCTAATGAGAGAACCATTAAGTCAACCCCAAGTTGGTAAATAGCAATTTTTTCATCCTTTTTCTCTTTTAAAAATATGATTAACCAGAATTATAAGTTTTAATATCATAATTAATTATATATGAATCATAATACCATATTTACACACATTCCTTGCCCTAAAGTATTTGCTCACCATTTCCTAGTCGTTTTTCTCATTTCAATTTATTTTTTTATATAATAAATATTATATAAAGATATACATATTTACTATATTAGTAGTGTTTTATGTTTACCTACTATGTATCGCATGGTCCGCGTCTAGCGCGCGCGCGCCTGTGTATGAGCAAATATATACAACTTTTTTATGATGTCTTGTACTTCGCGAGGATTTGCCAATTTTATCGCCATTATAGAAAGAAACTCATATTATTTTTGTATTTTTAAGTAACATCATTATAGTTTTTCAATTGAGTATTTATTTTTTTGATGATATTATTAATTTTTATTAGATACAAAACATGTGTTACACATAGTATGGATTATATTAATAAAAGTAATCAATCACAAATTCATTTATAAATAAAGAAAGTAAATAAATATAATTAATACATACAAAAAAAGAACAAGTGAAGTCTACCAGAAAAAAAAGAATAAGTGGAGTGAAGAAAAGAAATGTGAGGAGAGAGAACAGAGGGTAAGAAGAAAAGGAAAAATATTAGGTAATTTTATCTCACAATAACGTGGTGAGAAAAAATTAATTAAATTATTTTAATTATTAATAATTATAGCAACTGCTCTGGTGATTAATATTAATTTACTCATTTGTCATATTTTGATTGATATTTCATTATATTATATTACGAGGTAAGATCACCTAAAAATTTCTTGAAGAGAAGATGAGTGAGCGATTATACTTCATAGATTTACTATCTTCCTCCCTCTTTAATTCCAAATCTATTCCAAAAAAGAGGTGTGTGTTTAAAGTATTGATAGACAAAAAGTGTATTAATGAATTAATAAAAATAGAATATGCAGATAAGGCTAAAAAAGAAGATAAGATATGAGCAGGTCAAAAGTTAAAAGTTACTTTTAAATGATAGTTATAATTTTGAGAGGTAAATTTAGAACTTAATCACCGTTCAGATTTTATGATTAAATTTATGTCTGATAAGATTACTTTCAGAAATCTAAAAAATGAAATTAAATACCCAGATAATCCTCTTCAATTAAAAGTAATTTATATATGTAGAAATAATATATAATAATATATATGAAGATCTACATCTATCACTATTTTAAAAGAAGAAGACACTTTTTGGTGTCACTTTTTTTGTTCCTAAAATAATATTATCAAATTCAATTTAAAGGCTTTTATCATACGATAATAACATACTTTCATACATTCGCAGCCAAGTTTTTGGGTTTGACTCCTGCTTTTTTCTCTACAGCACATTCCACTTTCTTCTCCACAGGAAAAAACTGCTCATTCACTCCTTTCTTCCTCCCAATCTCTTCGTCTCAGTTCTTAACTTCCACTCTCCATCTTTTCGTCCCATTTCTTTTAACTGCTCCATGAACTTTGTTGCCTACATGAAGTCAACCGGTACCATACATTCGACTTTCGCAGTGGACCTAACTCTGTTTATTGCTTCTTGAGTTTCTTATCTATTTACATAATGTAAATTTATTTTTCTCCGTGATTTCATTTGATGCATTATATCAATTACACTTCTAAACAGTTCTCACGATTCAATTCGTACTCCATTTTACGTACACTTCTAAATATTTTTGATATTTGCTTGCATATAATTTGTTTGATTCATTCCATTTATGATTATACATATTTATTATGTCAAACCATGCTCGATGATCCTCACCATACGAAATGCGGGTCTTCTCTCTAGTATAGATATATGTAAAAAGACACTCTATATCTTGATAAAAAAAAAAAAAGAACACCCTATATATCTATCATTCATTCTTTCTTTTTTGACTTTTTGCCATAGGCAGAATGTGCCCTTTGTCATGTGATGTGCCAAGGGATTGACAAAAACTACTGTAAATTTTGATTACCTTACCAAGTTTGAATTTCACCCTTTTTATATAATGGCAAATTACATAAAAAAAATATGTGATTTATTTATTTTCTAAAAAAATTAATATTTTAAATTTTAAAAATAAAATCATATAATTTTATGTTTTATTCACAAATTAAACCAAACTTTTCAATTTTAAAAAATAAAATCATCTGATTTCCTTTTATTTCCAATTTTAGCTAGACAAATCATCTTTTAAAATTAAAATCACATTTTCTATTTTATTATTAAATTATACTAATTAATTCATTTAACATGATATTCAATGTTTAAATGACTAATCCGTTATAACTTTTTTCTTCATCGCAGGAAAATAAGATTTTTTTCAAATTTACATTAATTTCTTATATAAAGTTCTCTTCGTATTTTCTCATAACTAATATTATTCATAATTTAAGAGAAAATTATTGAGTTAATTTTAAATAAAAATTAAGCTAATTTTATCAATTTGCAAGTCCGTGATAAGAAAAAGTTAAGTAGAATATGTCGTATAAGAATATCACTTTATATTTTACTAGCTTAGAAGTTTGCGCTATGCTGCTGATCAAGGTAGTAAATATAACATCACGTATTATAAGGAAATGAATGAATTATATTAAAATATGTAAATTTTTAAAATATATGATTGTATTTAACCCACAATCAAGCCTCTTTTTCGTAAAAAAAAATTATTTATAATTTAAAAAGATAATTTTTATTATGGGTATGCTAGAAAGTGAATGTTTTATATTTTTTTTATTTATCAATGTAGAAATGTTACAAAATTAGAATATAAAAATAATATTTATCAATTTCTCCATAAATATTATATTAATAATTTACTATGTTCAAATTCAGTCAATTATACTAAGAAGTTATTTGTAAAAAAAATAAAAAATAAAAAAATTAATGTGAGAAGATTCAAATCTCAAAACACGAACTTAAAAGTGTTATAGTACAACCACTCACCTCGCTATAGTAGTTATTTAAAATCTACAAAAAAAAATCTATAGGATAAAAAATTGGGACACGTGTCCGTTAAAAAACCTTGTAACTCTCTTTTAACCTTTAAAGGTATAGATTATATTAGTCCATTTGTCAATAAATAAAAAAATAATTTTTATTTTTCAAAATTAAAGAGTTTGGTTTGATTTCATAATGAAATAAGACTACATAATTTAGTTTTTCAACCCGGAAAATTTTGACTTAATTTAAGAATAAAATGAAATTACATAATTTTATTTTTTAAATTTGTAACGTTTACTTTTTTTTGGAAATGAAGCAAGTGTTTTTTTAATGTAATTAACCTTTTATATAATTTCTTTTTCAATGTGCATCATATTTAACCCAAAAAGCATGATGTTTGCACTTTTTCCCAAATAAAATTGAAGGTTTGGATTTTGAAATAAAAAATCACAAATTTTTAATATTTTTTAAAATCAAGCTAAACAATTAAAATTTTATTCAAATTGAACAAAACCGTTAAATTAACCTTTAAGTGTTGACATGAACACGTTCTCTGTGTGTTACTATTATTCATGTTATATTTCACGATTAGTTTACAAATTAAAAAAATAAAAATATTAAACAAAAGAGAGAGATAGTGTACCTCCATCATAACGACTAGAACCTAAAATCAACCAAAATTTAAGAAACTTAAATAGAGGAGGGGTGGAGTTTGAAGATGGAGAAGGTGACCATGACCAAGGAATTCGTCAAGAATCACTATAAGACTCAAATGAACATTTAAAAAATGGAGGAAATGTACATGAAACTCTCACGTTTTCAATTCTTCACCTTAGTAATTAGTGTAATTGTTGGATCTAGGTTTCTGCTTGATTTCATATTTTTTTTTTATTGAAAAATGTGAAATTTAGGATTATTATGAGAAATGACTCAAAAATTCAAGTCAAGTAATTGCGCTTTGAGATTTGAAAATATCGAACAAATCTCGAAATTCTAAGAAGCCTCGTTAATCTCATCGAGGGGATGTGGCCACCAGCCCCTTTGTCAAATGTAAGCCCTCTTTCTTTTTCTTTTTCTTTTTCTTTTTTTTTTAAACTTTTTAACTTTTTAATGTAGGAACCAATCATAAAATACCACGTGAATAATAATGACACATAGGATCTGCCCATGCCAGTACTTAATGATTGACTTAATGATTTTGTTCAATTTAATTTTTGTAACAATTTGGCTCAATTTTAAAAAATGTTAAAAACTTTTAATTTTTTATTTCAAAATTAAAATATTTGATTTTATTTTAGAAAGTAGTCAAATCTCGTGCTTTTTTGTGTAATTTACTCGAAGATAAGATATAATGAACTTTAATTCATCAATATTTACTGATAAAAAATATATTTATATTTGAATTGAATCGGTCTATTATCTTCAACATTTTTTCCAATCACATAATTTAAATATGAAATCTTGTTCAATGGAAAAATCTCCCGGATCCCACACTTGCTGGTGTAAAAAATTGTTTTATTATAAGAGGAAGAAATCGGTAGCTAATACGAACACAGTCGCAGTACGACTTCTGGAAGAGTCTTGAAAATATCCGGAATCAACCAAAAATCTTAAATAATTTTATTTTATAATAATATGATGATAAATAATTCATAAAATTATTTTGATTAATAATAATTATAGTAATTACTCAAGGAATTAAAATTAATTTATTCATTTATTATTTTTTAATTAGTATTTTTTTATGTCACTTTATAATATACGATAATAAAAGAACTCATCGGACCCAACAATCGAAGACCAGATTGGCGAGCCACGAAGGACTGGTCCAGTTATGGAAAATAATCCATTTCTCGATAAGTCTATTCAACTGCTGGTCTATCTACCCTCATCCTTCTTCTGTGTAAAGGATAAATTCGTTACATGCTTGTAATTATTTTTTCTAACATGTTAAACACGGACAACTTATGTTATAATACATGTCCTCTTTCTTTGAGGAGGATAGACATATTAGAAATTGGCGTCAGATAGTTAGTTAAAAAAATTAAAATATGATTTATAAGAAATTGGGTTGAAATCGTCAGAATTCATTAGACTTCTCGATATTAGTTGTACAGGTCGGGAAAAAAAATGATAGACTGAGCTATATATTACGATATTACCCTTTGCTCCCGCTCATTCTTCACCTTTTCCATCACTCTGCCTAGTATTAAGTTTTATCTGTGAAACTAAAAGTTTACTCTTTCTGAACCCATGAACACACAACACGATCAATCCATGGATCTAAGTGAACTTGTATGAGTATATACAAGGATTGTTTCATCAAGTGGCAGGAAAGCAATGTTGGCAGAATATATATGATCTTGATCTTCAAATGGCAACTAAAATTATAAAAAAAAAAAAAAGAAATGGGGAAATTTGATTTCACAACTCAAAGTCATGCAACAATTTGGTAATATTAACTAAAGTACAAAAATAATGAGGAAGAGTATAGAGATACAAATAGTAGAAGTAGAGACCTGTGGCAGTTACAGTTTCTTTGATACTTAATTTGCCCTCTCGATTGTGCTGAGAACACGTGGACGTTAGTTTTCTAGGATAAAACAACTCACAGTGCTGAAACTAGCACCAAACTCCAAGCTCTCCGATGAACTTGAGCAGATTATCAACACTATTGAAAACCAATGCAGGAAAAAGAGGAGGGAGAGTTTTATTTCTTAGCTTGGAAAACCTTGCCCATAGTTGTGAGCCACCAACTCAATATATAGAGGTTGGATAAATTTAGATCTCATTAACAGCTGGTGAACGTTTACATGTCCTACCAAATGCGAGGAATGTAATCTCCTGAATTACTCATGAAATTTATACATATACCGGGTACATTGGAGTTAATCCATGTACACGTCCCTTCATTAGTGCTAACTCTTGGATTTTATATTAAGTTTTTGCTGTTCACTCCATTGAGTTTCTCTTTCTTTTTGGGAAAAGTAAATAAATTTTGACATATGTTTTATATTTTGGGAGATAAATCTTGGCTTGGCTTAAAATATTCAAGACTCCCTACT